>CAEGAF010155736.1:0-143384 GCA_903067075.1 Micropoecilia bifurca
CCGCGACTAGTCGACATCGACTCGACTATTGTCATTATGTAGTCGACCTTACAAAATATGTAGTCGTTCAACCCCTAGTCTGAACAGATACAACATAAAAATGAAAACATGTTTGACTAATCTTTCACATGTTTCTGAAAAACATTTGTTGGAAATAAAAATCCCATAAGTAACTAAGGTGAGTAATAAGGGTCAACATGGCATTTGTAGGTTTAAATCAAAATAATTGTTAAATGTTTGTTGTGCTGTGACTGTTTCGTAAATGTATTTAGACATATGTCAAGAAAAAATAAGTTTAAGTTTTTATTGTACTTTTGGAAGAAGAAACCTTTTCTTTATTAAGACAAAGAGAAGAAAAATGAAATCAACCCCAGGGGAATAAAATCTCAAAAACACGTTCTGGTTTTAAAATGACAAAGCAGGAAAACATTGTGTGAATACTGAGTCAGTGGGTGAACAAAAGCATAAAAGCTCTTTGTAGAACCATGCTGGAGGTTAAAAGGTGATATTGTTGGTATGTTTG
The DNA here is from genome assembly GCA_903067075.1 of Micropoecilia bifurca. Lineage (NCBI taxonomy): Eukaryota > Metazoa > Chordata > Actinopteri > Cyprinodontiformes > Poeciliidae > Micropoecilia > Micropoecilia bifurca. Next base: position 524 of record CAEGAF010155736.1, read on the forward strand.
TTTTGGATTTTTAAAGCAGCGTTTTGATCTGTTAAACAGTTGTGACAAATCAACAATTTACCAGACCTGGTTTTGTATTCAAACCTACCATTTTTTTTATTATTTGTGCTGTTAGTACTTATTGAGTTTGGTTACTTTACAAAATTTAATTTACACAAATGTGAACTTTTTTTTTTCATATAGCACTTTCTTGGATAGAGTTGCAAAACTGCCTCAGGTAGCATGTTATTTACAAGTTTAGATTCTTAGGGTCCCAATAAAAATGTATTTATGCATATTTGCTGCCCTGTTTGCATGCTCCTTTCTTTTTAACATCTCTCCTCCGGGGATTGGTATGTTGGGTTTTTGCTTTGGTGGGATTTTGTTAGGAAAAAAAAAGAAATGACAGACAGAAATGTATTTTCCTTACAAAGGTTAAGCTATTAAACCTTTTCATAATGGCCTGCAAATATTATAAATCAGGCAGATGTAAAATGAAATACAGAGGGTATGATAGTGCAGTTGTCCTTTGGCTGAGGCTAACACCCAGCTGTTATCATAATCAAAACAGCTGGACCCACTGTCCTCATGATCTCATCAAGGCTGAGTCAAGTAAACACTTGCGGAGAGATTAAGCATCAAAGGGCTGCCAGACAAGACAGAGTACCTGGCAGAGGTCCTGAACTGTGGGCTGGTTGTTCGAGCAGGCAGATCAGTGTGAGGTCAGTAGCCGACTTCAAACAGCAGAAAAATGTGCCTGCAGAGCTGCAGGTGGAGCTCATAAGAATGAATGTTTCAGGCCTTCAAATATGACTGTTGAATCACTGCAGTTAGAAGCTCAGACCATTTATCAACCAGTGCTGCACAGTTAGGATAGCTTTTGTTGCTCGTCACTTTGTGGAAAATAATTCCTAACCCTCAACCTTTCAGACTGTGTCGCAACCCAAAGTGCTTCTAAGTGATGCGTTTGGTGATATATTGGTGAGTAATTGTGACTTGTAAGGAAAATGACACCTTTTTCAAAATTTAGCATAGATATCTAAAAATTGTGTCAAGCATTTGTATTCAGACCAACCCCCTAATTCAGAGTTAGAACATTTGCCCCATTCATCTTTGCTAAATAACTCAAGGTCAGTCAGCTACAATAGAGAGGCTCCATGAACAGACCTCAAACAGCTCAGTGTACTGCATGAACATGCTTTTATCTGAATTATTTCATTGTAGCTCTGTCTGATTATCTATGATTACCATCCTGTTGAAGCTACGGCGAACGTCCACTGTAGTTTAAATTCTTTTTCCACTTCTAAAAGGTTTTGTTCCAGGGTTGTCATTTTTTTAATTAAATCTTTCTTTCCATTTACTCTAACCTGCCTCTGCCTCAAATAAATAGACAACATCCCCACAGTATGATACTGTTATTACCATGTTTCATTGTGAATATTGTTGGTCCAGGGTCATGTAGACTGTTAGGTTTTTGCCACACATAGCATTTTCTACTTAGAGTTTTCTTCATGTCAGCCTACTTTCAGACCAAATTTGTGGAGTGCACAACTAATAGTTGTCTTAGTGATACATTCTAAACTGTGGCTCTCTGCGGCTCTTTCAGAATTAGCATTGGTCTCCTGGTTGCTTCTCTGATTAATGCTCTCCCTGCTTAGCCTGTCAGTTTAAGGGAACGGCTACGTCTTGGTAGGTTTGTAGCTTCATCATTGTTGTTTCTCCTTTCATATGATGGATTAAACACAGCTCTGGGAGATGTTCCCAACTTGGGATGATGTTTTATAACCAAAACAGCTTTAAACTTTTTTATTCTTTTTTTCACAGCTTTATTTTGAGCTGTAAGGCAGTTGGTTGCAATAGATGCACTGTAACAGATTATGTCCTTCCTTAACAGAGGAGAGCTTTGCGGCAAATTAAAGAAGTATTATCAACTCTTCTACACAAGACTCTTACTTAAACCTGACCTTTGTGAACAGTGTGACAGTAAATATAAATCTACTGCTACTGAGCTCAACTTTGGCTGAATGATAAAGTGGAGTTAGTTTGGAGGTCTTCTTTGTTTGGACTCTTTTGGCTGGTGCTTTTCCAACTCAGCCTCCAGGGAAGCAACAGCCCTTCTCCCAAAACACACGAACATGAATCAGTCAGGACAAATTCAAACAACGTCGCAAGTAAGATAGGACCCGTGATTCAGATATGAAATATTGTTTTAATGTAACAGTTTTCCAAAAAGAACTTTCTGTGGACAGTCTAATAAAAAGAGGTAGTTTTTACCCTGAGGTGCCTTGTTTATCAACTGACCGCCTGTCAGTATCAATATATAACTGTACATCAACCCAGTCATGGAATTTTTAATCGTACAAGGCCAGCCTGGGATAAAACTGCACGCCCTGAACTTAATTAAGAAATCCTGACCTCCATGAATGTGTTTTGTCGCTTTAATGTGAAACGCTTTCAAGTCCAAGAACACTGCACAGACTGGACAGACGCTGTCTACTTTGATGTAGGCTTATGCATATAAAATGAGGTCAGATTCTGGTCATTAAAAAGAACTCCTTTACACAGGACATCACGCTACAAGAGGCAATTTCTTCAAAGGGATTTTACTCAGGAGATTTCAGAGGGATTATGACAGGAAGCCATGTATAAACAAAGCAATGTGAGAAGAAATAGAAAAAAAAATGGGTCAGATAATTCCTTCTGTCACAGTTATTACATGTCTCAATTATTCAGTTCAAGGAGAAGTTACAAGGAATCTTTTACCGGAAAGGAGAACAAGACCAGCCACACAGCCGGTTGATTCTTGGGCTCAGATTCATTCCTGTGCAGGAACTTTGGCATGTTGTTTAATTTTGCAACATAGAACTTACTTCTGTTAAGTTAACAAATAAATTATCTCAAAGAGAAAGAAGTATATGTATCCCTCCCGAAATATCAGTTTGGTTGCCATGTGTGCCAATCAAGTTCTGCATTGTTTCCTACCTGAACATATGCATAATGATTATGTGCAGTGCAATGTTCAAGTGGCACTCAAAATAAAACTTAATTACTCACCTTAAACAATGCCAAGCTACATGTAAACGACACTGGTACTGGAGAATCATCTGCTCAAGTTCAAGTCCAGCTGCTTGTATCATTGAAGGAATTCAAACTGTTACGGTTTTATTCTGCATACATATCTTGACCACTGTTCTAATTATGGAAACAACTCTAAACTGATTTAGACCCTTTTCAATTCTCAAACATCTGCACAGGGTTATTTAAAAAATGATTGACCATTTTCATGTGGTTTTATTGTTGGGTAATCCATCCATCCATCCATTGAAGGAAAAACTCCTACCGCTGCCATCACCATTGCCCCCAGGTTGCAAAACCTAAATGTAGTTCATCCAGGTTATAGCTTTGATGAATGGGGGTTTATGGGTTTTCACATTTAGACTCTGGAGATTTTTCAGCCTTTGCGACAACATTCACAACAACAAAGAGCGAGAATCTGTGTCAAAGAAAAAGGCTTAAAAATCCTCTCTCAGCACTAAATTAATATTTCTATTTAATCATTTTCTATAGCCTTATTTGTCCCAGAAATATGTCACTGCATACATGTATTGTGATTGCTGTTTGAAGATTTACATTTGCTTTGGCAGAACTTCCCATGACCTGACTCTGCCCAGTCATTGTTAGCCTCTCAAGCCTAACCCTTGAAACAATAGATCACGTCTGACCTAATGTACAGTTATATGACGGAAAATAAATATTACATCAGAAAATCCCACTATGCTGTCATTCAGATAATCCTTTTTGTGAGCAGACGTCCAGCCAGTGACGACTCCAAAACAAACGTTTCTGTAAGGTCTTGCTGTATGATAAATAATTCAAGCTGTGGGCATTGTTAAAAACAGCACTTAAGAGGGGGGAACTGGCTAAAGTAAATATTTGTCATAGTTAAAAAAAAAAAAAAAAAATGCTGTATGCATTATAAAGGGTTGTCTGAACTCATACTGAAGCCAAAGCTTGTTAATGGAGAGAAAGGTCTCAGAAGAGCTAGACTTTAAATAGATTTGTCGTTACAGACTTTTGAAACTCTGAAAAGTCAATTAACAGGACATACAGATGGGGGCAGAATATTATTTGTATAGTAAAAAAACAACTGAGGTCATGTTTTAATAGAGAGGAAATAACCTATTTATCATACTTCCTAAAGGATTAAAATATTGGGTGTTTTGTTAGAATCCTCTTGAGAAAAATTTATTTTGAACAATTCTTTTTACACTCTGAAGAAGTAAATGAATGCCCTTCTCAGCAATCACAAGTAACTGTCATGAACAGAAGACCAGGCTGACAGCACAAAGTTCTCCTTCATTTGACTAAAAGAGAAATTAGTAAAAACAAATAAAAAAACAACTATGCTATGTCTTTGGTGGAGTTGGATGTTGAACTGAAACTTCAATAACACTCAAGTCAATACATATGGACTGTTTGGCTTATGACCCATTTCTTGCCACTAAAAATTCTTAAATTCTCTCCAAGTTGTGGTCAAAAGCAAAAAAAGAACAAGATCTATACATGCCTCCTGAAAGCAGCACACTTCTTTTTGTTGCCTTCCTCACTCGGCTGAGGTTCTGTAAGTTCAAAACATTAAGGTGTTGACAAAATGATGGATGGAGCTTGGTGAAGTGGTTAGCAATTTTAAGGGCCCTGAAAACTTTTTTTCCCCCCTTTTTCAAAGCACAAACAAATGACTACTCCGTATTTCAATCAGCACTACAACATTCTTTTTTGGAGTGAGAGAACTGGTACAAGAGCACCACAAACGTAGATGAAAGGAACACATATTTCTTAACTGTTCAGCATACAATATATTATTTGTTAAAAATTAATGTTTACCTGTTGTCTAATAAAAAGTCAACCAGAATAGAATAAAGTCAGTACAGCATTTCCAATATAATAGACCATTTTTACAAGAATCACTTATGCCTGCTATTGTCCATTGTTCAATCTGAGCTATTTCAGGTTTGAAACAGAACACAACACCACTTAAATTTAATCAACTCACAAGCCACAGCAACAATTTTTTTAAACTTCATTAGATAACTGACCTGTTGGTCAGTTATCTAATGACGTGCCTGAGCTGCTTAAACTGCCGATATCATTAATTGCAGAAGAAAAACTGAACACCTATGTGATTATTGATACGGCCACTTAGACTATGCTAAAGTCAGTTTCATAATGACTGTTATATGGCGGATAGTAAATAATCATTAGGAAGTACAATGTTCAATGCAAAGTTCATGAAGTTGGAGAGCAACTCACTCGCACATTTTTCCTGCACTAGATTAACAAAAAAAAAAGAAAAAAAAGATATTCTGAGCTGAATTATCAACAGTTCATATAAAAACAAAGAGTCCATCACAGGGCAACACTCAGAACAAACAGTTATGCAACCACACACTCATGTCTGAGGAAGATTTAGAAACCACGTCACTAAATAGTCATGTTTTTGGACTGTGGGAGGAAGCCGAGCACCCAGAGAGAACCCATGCATGTACAAGGTGAAAATGCGAATGCCATGCAGAAAGACCCCAGGCCGAGATTTGAACCCAGAGCCTTCTTACTGCAAGTCAACAATACTGACAACTGCATCAATGTGGAATCTTTTATTACTGCTCTTATATACTAATTCACTTCAATATATTTTCATTCAATGGTTGGCTCTTTTTGTCAGTCATTTGGTGTTCTTTTGATTTAAGTATAATTTAGTTTAAGACCTCGGCTCAGTTGTTTGCTTGGAGCCACAGTGGCCTCTGATGCTGATCTCATACTGAAGATGTTAATCCATAATCCAAAGCTTCACCAGGTCAAATGCATGGTGATGTTTTGAAAACAGCAAAGGCAGTCCATCTATGACACCTCTGAGTGAATGTCGGCAAAATAAATCATATATTTTTCTTGATAGTGATGCACGGTGTTACAATGAAGCTGCATTAAATGTTCAAAGGTGCAACGTGATTCAAGTTAAACTAAAGGCTTCTTCAGTCTCCACTAGAGGTCTCTATGGCTCATCCTCTTCTCATTAAGGGTTTCTCCTTACTGACACTTCCACGTTTCCACAGTGCTATATTTCTAAAATGTGCAGAAGAGAAATTAGCACAAAAATTATAACTACAACAACGACAAATACTAAATTAATCTGATTGTGTTTAAATACATCAGATCAATAGACATACAATGTCATGTTGTATGCTTCTGGATCCCTTCGAATCTTTTAGAATTTGAATTAACCCAGTGGCCCAGAATCCAACATTTCCTGATAACCCCAAACAAACAGTGCTCAGAACGAGTCAATGATTTAGGCCTCACAGAAGAATGAACAACAAGCCACAGCAGAGGCGGGATGCCTGGCGTGGTGCAGCATTCTTCACATGCTGGCAGCATGAGCGATGCGGGTCACTTAGCGAGTGGCCAGGATTCAAAACAAAGAAAAGGGCCCAAGCAATGGGGTCCACTGGATAAATTTGTCAATGTCTTGTGCCTTAAGGCACCCAGCCTTGCCTGACCCCAACCTCCATTCTCAAGATAAATACCTCTGTCACCATTCACCTTCAGTCCCTGGACACAAATTTAACTTGTCATCCATCATCCTTGTACTGAGGTATAATTTTCCCCCCTTGCAGTAATGAGTTTAAGACCCTTGAAGAGAGCAGGGATGGGACCTCACTGCTGAACATGACAAGGCATTTTGGAAACCAGATTTTTTTTTTCTTTTTTCGCAACTGCTATTTGTATAAAATTGCTTGATCTTAGCGCTCCCTGCTGCAAAGGTTGCCAACTGGATAAATGATTGACTGTGACATTCACAGCAACTGTGGGTCCATACAAAGTTCAAGCCGCGGAAGGTGTAAAGCTCTGGGTATTTGTTTCTCTCAAATGGCCCCGCCTGACAACCTTGTATGATAATGTGCCCACGGTACATCATCTTAATTGACACTTAAATCTGTCAGTAGCCTTACAAATGCCGACCTTCTTGGGGGAACAAATCCTTTTTAATGTGCATTCGCTGTGAGTGATTGTGCATTGGGGGGATGGTTTTCTCGGGAATGAGAGGATACAGAGTAGATAGAGAGAAAACTGTCAAGATAACCAATGTAGTGCAAACAGAATCATACAAGGTAAAGTGATTGTTCAGAAATTTTGAAGCTAGGTTTTGTTTAAAGGCAATTTTTATCCAGCTGGCAGTAGATAAACTTCTTGTTGTCTTCTGTTAGTATTAAGCCAGATTACTTGGTCTTAGAAGGTAAAGCTAATGGCTAGTCCAAGAGAGCATAGACCAAAGTGGACTTCTACAATCTTAAAACAACACCAACCTAAAAAATATCATAGCTGGATTAGCTTACGAAGTTTGTGTTTATTTGTTACAGCCAAAGGAAGCATTGGATTCTCAGGTAACAGAGTTATTTTATTACAACTTAAAGGTAAATAAAATGGCATCCACATTAACAGCTACGCTGTTTTTGAGATCGGAGCAAGAAAGCAGAAGTAGTCTTGGTCTTTGACCCTCTCAGACCAGCCATTAGTTTGAGCTTCTGAGAACAGCTAATGTGGATTTACATTAAATGCTGATGTAAAAGGTTATCTATGTAAGATGTTAACTTTTCAACACTATCTGATAGAACTCCTTGAAAAATCAATTTAAAGCAAATTATTTTAGTTTTCTTGTATAAAGGTCCACACTGGCTAAGAGTCTACTCAGGAAGAAAATAATATTACCTCTGAATCTCTTTTCCCCTGTCTGATTAGGATATTTTTTGCCCTGTAATGTTATTAGCGACCCGGTTAAAACGGAGCCGCTGTGCACTGGGGGTTGGCTTATTAATTGTTGTTTTCGTGTCACCAACGCTGTGTGCACCCGGTGATTTAATCAGCTAAATTCCCTGCCATGGGAGCTGCGGCTCGGGCCAGGTTTAACGCTTTAGGTGTGATAATAATATATTGGCAATGAAGCTGTCATTACAATTCATTTCCAAAAATAATTTACATCTTTGTGCAGTGGATAACACTGATTAGCCAAATGGGATGGCGTTATCACTGCACTGCTTCACTGCATAAAAGCTGCCGTTTCATTAATTCAATCACTGCTTGCTCCTTGCAGCCCCTGAATGTCTGCTCATTGTGAAAGATTGTTCTGACTGGCTGACAGTTTAAGGCAAAATAGTAGGCCTATTATCACATGGACATTGTTAAGCTTTAAGTTGTATGTGTGCCTTCTGCTTCCTGAAGGGCGATAATGACCTGGGGGCAGCAGCGTCTATCTCCCTTGCAGGTACAATCTTGTTTAGCTCGATTCCCAACGGACTTGCACCTCTCTCTCTCCTCGGAGGCCTGATCTGGCTTCTTTACCCTCACCTCTGTCACCTCCGTGGCCCCTTTCTCTAATCACAACGCTTCTCTCCGCTCGGAGGCTGCATGTTATCAGAGGAGACAAGGCCTCTGGTACTTGCCGCAATTAACCTGGGGCCTCGTTACGAATACAGTCTTTGCAGCGAGTCAGTCTCCATGGGCAAATAGTACAAACAAGACATGGCTACTTTGCACTCATTAAGGATAGTAAAAGTGATGACAAGGGTCACAGACAATACATATGCACGTCATAGAATAAATCAAGCAAGGTGCTAAATGCAGAAAGGTGACTTCTCTAACAAAAAGAGAAATCTATCCCAGCACCAAAACAGATAAGACATCCTCAAGGTTTCACAAAATGATTGTCCTAAATCCCTTCTTCAATACGGACGGATTGCAAATGCGTGCTTCTGCAGCCATCTCTTCTCACAGCCAATCCGCTGAATGACAACCGACAGCTACAGTGATGCAGAGGGAGGAGGACAGAGATGGATGGATCGATAGACGCCCGCATATGCAGACATGCCTATTGATAAACTCCTGCTGACAACAGGCGAACACTTTGGGCTCATTGGTGGAAACGTCAGTCATGCTGGCCATTACTTTGCATGCACTTCAGGTCGGATGTCTTCAACCCGCGACCGAGGGGTACTCGGGCCAGCCCACAAGGCCCGTAACATGCCAAAACACTTTTTTATCACTTGTCAGATGGCGTTCCACTCCGTGTCAATCCAGGCTTCTCCACTGCTGTTTGTGACAAGGAGGGAGGCTGTCTTGATGTTTGACAGTGATGAACAGATAATGCATATGACAAGTGAAATAGGTCTGATAGACTAGTAAATGAATTCACGTTATCTTTACTGTCGTCCACTTTAATTGCATTTGTCTAAAACACAGCTTGTGATTTGTGAAACCTTTTATGGCATTCATAAAAACAAACAAAATGTTTTTTGACTATCATTTGTCTCGTTCTTGTAAAACCAGAACCGTTTATCATTTAATCTCTTGAGCCTGATGTAGTGTCTCACCACTAGTAAATTTAAGTTATTGTACTTTAGCCATTTCAATAATTTTGTTGACAGCAAGTGAAGGAGCCTTAGTTTTTCCAAAAATATTGATAAAATCTCAACCCGCCTTGTTCTTGTGAGCCCAAAATTGAGTAAACTGTATCTTCACAGGTCTATTACTATTAACTTCACTCCTTTAATTAAACTCCCGAGGAGCTGCTTTCAAAAGTGACATAATTAATAAACCGACTCCATCTGAGTTATTTAAACTCTTAATAAAATTAGTTGAAGGCTTCAGAAAATTGACCATTCCCCCCAAAAATATTTCTAAAATCTCATTCTTGTGAGCATCTAAACTTGTGATTAACTTGTAATTAATTATTACACCCCAACTATTAAAGATTCAAAGCTCAAACAAATAGCTGATCTAATCGCTTATGTTTGGCATATGCAGAATAACATCACTTCATCGTGTAGAGTAAACTGCATAGGACAACCTCTTGCGCTCCACTGAGACATGCATTGTTTCAGTGTCATATTATTAAACATAAATAATTGAATATTTGCACAACTAAAATGACAATATAAATATCGTCTATCCTGTGCTCTTGGCTTAATTCAAACCAATATAAACTGAAGGCTGTGATCTATTCACTGGCAGGTAATGGCTTATCACTGTAAGAGGTCCCAACAAGCTGCGGACCAGAGAAGTCATGTTTGTACCTTAATGAGGCCATTCTTGGCCGAGGAATGGCAGTCAAATCTAAATTCTGCTCGGGGAGCTCAGGGGAAAAATGCCTGATGAATTTGTCAATACAAGAAGAGCGATGGGGCTCATATGTGTGTAATGGACTGGATGTTCCACAGTATTGCCTGTCAAGACAGGGAACTATAATGAATGGCACACTGGAGCATAGCTGTAAATACATAATTCTCTCACATTCATTTAAAACAGTGAGGCATTGTTGGTTAAAATTATGTTTTTTCATATTACTGGGGTAAATTTAGATGCCCTTTAATGTTTGAAATCACATTATTACAAAAACTGCAGACATTTTGTGACAAATATCACACAATATGAAATCTTTAGCAATCGTATTAAATATAGTAGAGCACACAAATATGCATCTTTCAGTCATTCAGTCAGCTTTTCAGGTAATAGAACAATCATAAAGTCACAGGTTTTGTTAGAGAATTATATGAACACTAAAGCTTTCATCAAACCACACATCTCTGGAAAAGAATAGGAAGACGGTACTTTAAGAAGGTTTAGATCACCACAAAGTAGCACATAATTGTGCCATAAAAGAAATGTTGTTATTCTTCAATAGGGTTAGGGAAGATGGTCAGAATGGGCCTTACCCCAGCCCGACCTTTCATTGGCTAAAGCCCATTTGATGTCACAGCGCTGCGACCAGTGGGTTTCCGTCTCACAAACTCAAGCCAATATACATTGTGGAGAACCGGACCGACAGAAAGTTTTTGCGTCAGGACTCGAAAAACAATGGTTCTCCGTCAGTGGGGAATCTGTACAGGCGATGTCAGGTATCCTGATCATGTTTGTGGAACTAAAATTCACAGATTTCCAAAATCTGTTAACTAGACGCATTAAGGCTTTCCTTGTGAGACATGTAGTCCGAGGGGCGTTTCTGGGTGGGGCTTGGTAAGGTCCATGGGTAGGAAGATGGACGAAACTAAATGGATGCCAGTCCTCAAAGAAGACATTTTAGAGACTACAACAGATATTTTACAAAATCACCATCCAGAAGACATACAGCCTCAGCTACTATGAAATGGTTTAGATTAACGCATGTTCATGTGCTTGTCAGTCCAGACTTAAAATTAATGAAGAATTTGTGATAAAGAAGAAGAGACAACAGTCTGAATTTTAGAAGTGCAAACTTGGCCCCAAAAAACCTGCAGTTGTACTTGCAGCAATAAGTTGGTCAACAAAGTATTTATAAGTGGGCTGCATACTAATCACTGACCACTAGATGTCAGTAGATGCTATGCACTGCTCCTTTAAGGAGGAAATTTTAAATAAAATAAACGCTGATTTTAACGCCTTTTTAGTTCATTAGTTTTTGTTTAAGGTAAATTTCAAAATTCTCCTTCATGTTTTTTTTTTGCCACCATTATTTATTTATTTCTTTACTCAGCAGAAAATTATTTTACAGATAACATTTTGTAAAACGCTTTATTCTTAGATCATTTTTAAACTCCTACATTTCAACATGATTTCTCCGAGTCTTGAACATTTTCATTTTATTGGACTGTCAACTGGGAGTAAATGAAAAAATGGAGGGTGTCACAAACTGGTTTGCTGATATAAGCAAGTGTATGATAAAACATTTCCTGCTAAGAATGTAAGTATTAAGCATCTTAGAATTTAAAAAGCAGTTGTTAAAATGTTTTGGGGTGTTTTATTACTAATGAGGCACAAATATTTGCACTGATATTACACCAATTCTTTCAGTGTTTTAACAGATAGGCAGACCTGTGGTAAAAAAAAAAAGTTTGACCAAAACCTTGAATGAATAATAGACTGCTTCCATAGCAGAAGCACTCTTGGTGGTAGGAGGTTAATATTCTCACATGTCATTAGGTCTGCTGGCTGGACTGATGGCTCATTGAATCAGGCAGCAAATGATTTCCTCATGCTGCAGAGGACACAGCACTTCAAAGGGAAGGGGCTGAGGTCAGGACAGCACTCCGCTTTGATTAATGACCGGGGCTCCGCAGAGGTTGCCTGTAGGTAAAAATGTGACGGTGAATTGGATGTGAAGGGGCCCGACTTTTAAGCTGGATTTGACCCACCTTCAGTAAAAAAAAAAAAAAATTGCAGATACCATCACATAGGTTGACTTGATGGCTTGTGACTGAAAAGCCTGCTGACCCCTCTGGCTTACACAATCATAAAAATGAGACTTGCCTGCTGATGACAAGCTACATAAAATTGATGTAGAATAAAATACATTTTTGTTTAAATAATGGCAGTGGAAATTAGATAGGAGTTGATACTTGTAGAGTGACCTAACATTTTAACAATGTATCTATTTAAGTAGAAGAAGACCTGCAGGAACAGTAAGCTCCGCCCCCTCCCTCCGGTTGTCATTCTCCTGGGCCCCATTATCACCGTCCTTATTAGTTTTTGACTCAGCAGAACAAAACGTGACCACTTCAATCTTTGATCTTTCATGCGCTGACACAAATCCTTTCAAGCCTCCCGACGTTCCTCTGCTAAGGTAATTAGCACTAATTAAAAGGTTTCCAGCTGCCTTGTGTGTGTTTTTTTTTTTGGTTCCTGCACAGCACATTGTCCTCACAGGTGCATTTATTATGTTTACTGTGAGCATGTCACTCACATTCCTCCTCACTTGTTCACAGTGCATGATCAAGGGGATTAGGACCATTGTTTGTGAATGGAAAAGGAGGGAAAGATCAGATACATTCAGTAGAAAGCCATGTCAGGCATTATTTATGTTGTAAAATGAGTGAGTTAAAGGTTTAACATAGAAAATATTTTGTTTTTGATCTGTTTATGGACTGTGTGATTATGAGTTAGTGTGTATTTATAAAAACCATATTGTCAAAGTATTTCATAAAATTTTGGATGATACACCAACTTGAAGCAGCACAAAGTAAAATAATGTATGTTCCAGGGACATATGACAAATGATAAGCTCAGCAAACCACATAGTAGGAGCTTTTGGTAAATAGGTGGGGGTCTGTGTGAGCAAGCATTTAGGCACCCCAAAATGGCTGCCACTAAAGATTCAGAGCAACATTCCAGGTATGTTTTAGAGAAAATGACATTTTAACATGACACAAAACTCAAAAAAGTCAATCTTACATAATGCCCCGAATTTAAGGTTCATTTTGAAGTTTTGTCACAGATTCTCAAATAGATTTAGATCTGGACTTTGACTGAGTCATGCTAATATAAGAATATTAGATCCCCAAGGAAAATTAAATAGAAAAAACCATGCTTCTGAAATGTAAATCAGCTGCTTACAGTTTTTAAAAAAACGCAAATGAGCTATTACCGTAGTTACACATCATAACATCTGACCAAACCTAAAGATAAAAAGAAACACCAAATATCCTTCCAGCTGCAAAGCATCCAAAAGTTGCACAAAAATGAAATGTTATGTTTCCAAAACAGAAAATCAAGGAGGGGAAGAATAAATCACAAGGATTGTAACAGAGATTCAACAACAAGTTTGGATAGACAATTCATTTCCCAAACATTCTAGAAAAGCAACTTTGACTGAACACATATTTTCCAAGTTTATAGATGTTAGAAAAATGTAAATGTCTGTAGTAAAATATCTGCATTTTTATAGCACCTTATCTAATCTTCGGACTCCAAAATGCTTTACATTACAATCAGTCATTCACACATGCATTCACATTCTAATGGCGGTAAGCTACATTGTAGCCACAGCTGCCCTGTACATCAGTGTTTATATTGGGGAAAAAAAGTTAAAATAAGGTTAAATGTTTGATTGCAAGTTGACAAAATGTAGACAAGTTGTCGTGGCTTGAATACAATGCGCTCTTACACTAATAAAATGTCATTTGCAAATGACTGACTAAGAATTGGCCTCTGTGAGGGTTCTCACATTAACCAGCCAAAGAGATGCTGAATGGATTCAAAAAATAATCTTAATTTATTACAAAAAAGTTCAAAAATAATTAAACAATGAAGAACCGGGCCCAAAAACTGAAGCTCAGGAGACAGCATACGGAGCTTTTGCTCCAACACAATAACTTCACCAATGTCTTTCACCGTTTTACCTCTAGGGTGGATCCACTTTTCATACAACTCTTTTAACCTTACGTACAGCTCTTTGGGAGTTTCTCCAGGGTCCACTTCTGTAGAACAAAATCTCTGGCGATAGGTTTCTGGGTTAATGTCATATTTCTTAAGGATTGCCTCTTTAACAGACATATAATCATTCACTTCATCAATGTCCATATGCACATAAGTGCTTCTGGCTTTTCCAGTGAGCAATGGAACCAGACGGAAGACCCAGTCATTCTCTGGCCAGTTACATGAAACTGCAATCCTCTCAAAAGTAATTAAAAAATGTTCAATATCATCAGTTTCTGTTAATTTTTCTAATTTACAGAAATTAGAAAAATTTCTGTAAATTTTTCTAATTCCCGAAGTCCCGAAGCGGACTTCAGGTCAGTCCGATGACTGATGACTTCGATGACTTTGCGGTCCCCTGGCAGCGGATCTTTATTCTGTGGTTCTGGTTCCTCTGAATCAGAGTTTTCCAGCTTAGCAGGTTCAGATGTTGAAAAAGTTTGGGCCTGCACTTCTGATTGTAAAAGACTGAATTGGTGCTGGAGAGACCTGAACCGTTGATCTTGGCGAGCTGCTTCCTCTCTCATTGTTCTATTCTGTTCCTCCTGCTGGCTCATGTGGGCACGAAGAATATTGACAAGATCAGTATATGTTGGTTCTTTCACCTCTTCACCCTCAGTGCCTACATCTCCTCCAGATGCTCCTGCTTCAGGGCAATCAGTCGGCTCATCCAGGTCTGCTGTTCCTTGAGACTCCACCAAATTGCCTCGTTTACTCCTTCCTCCACGCATGTTTCAATCATCAGGGTTGGTAATGGAAAAAAAAACTTTACACTCCGGCTGGTAATCCCACTCCTGACACAAAATGTGAGGGTTCTCACATTAACCAGCCAGAGAGACACAGAATGGATTCAAAAAATAATCTTAATTTATTACAAAAAAGTTCAAAAATAATTAAACCATGAAGAACTGGGCCCAAAAACTGAGGTCAACNAACTCCAACTCAGGTACTAACACAAAAAACTCAAACACAAAACTGACCTAACAAACAAGACATGAGGGAAACTTAAATAGTGGCTGATCAGACCACTGCTGACACACAAGGGTTAATTAAACATCCAAAAACTTAAACAAATACAATCAATATAATATCAAATCTAAGTTAAACAAACATCAAAATGAAACTACCATAATAGAGGAAACATTAAACAAATTAAATGAAAGAAAACCAAATTTCCCCGTCCAATGGCAAACAAATGGAACGACCCGCTGAGGAGGTTTGCCAGCCATATATGGACATCAATTAACTGAGATCTTCTATGACCCTCCAGCAGCAGCTCCACAGGAAACTGGTAACTCAAAACAAAAACATTAATTTGTTGCTTTTAACAACAATATAAAGAATTGACAAATAAAGTTAACTAAATGTGTGCACTTCAAATAGCTAACTAAAAAGTCAAGTTAATGAAAATAATTTTCACAAATAAAAATCTAAACTATTAACTAATTAATGTTAAGGATGAACAAAACAAACAGTTACCATTCAGGTCTGTGTGACAGTAGGGTCAGCTGTCACAGCCTCTTTAATTAAATAAAACCCACCCAGCCACATGACCAACAATCTTTTAAATTCACTTGCAAGTCAAACCAAAGAGCTTATAAACAACAGTAGCAGTCATTCTGCTGTCTGCTTCAGTTACATGTGAAGTGTTTTTAATTGCGTAATGAGCCAATGCATCTGAAAAAATTGCCACTTCAATGCCTCACATGAAACCTGCCGCCCATGCCACCCACCGACATGTCAAACTGGGATTAAACGTCCCCCATAATCAATCCTTTGTGTTCAAATGAGACCATTGTTTATTTGCACCTTGGGTGACAGGCGTCAAGGGCAAGCAGCGCTGCAGTGACACGGGACGTGGCAAAATTAATACTTCAAGGATCCACTTACGCACATGCTAAAGTTTTTGTTTTAATTTCTTTTTCCTACCGTTTGCAGCTCTGGACTGATCCTGATCTGAATTCGCCTGCTGCCAAACTCTCCTTCCAAGGAAAATGCAATTTAAAAAATTTAGGTGAAGGAAAAAACTGACACGAGTGTGATTTAGAACTGATGTGAGACACATATTTCTAAATAACCACCTTCCTAGTTTATCATTCTGGGAAGCTGAGGAAAAAGTCTTCATATGCAAAATGCAAAATTAAATCATTTTTATCACCCCTCTCTCTATTTTTTATGAAGCATTTAGGGGTTATTTAGAGCCCAGGAGAACAACTGGATTCCTGCAGGAGTTGTTATGCAGGAGATCATCCTTCCATCTTAGAAAAACTGATCTTTTGTCTAAGATCGGAGCACTGGGTCTCCAGTAGAGCAGAAATATTAAGCCTGGGCCGCAAAGGACACTTCTCTGGGTCCTTAGCAACTACAGTAAATCTTCAGACAATTTATCCAAATAAAAGCCACTCTGCATGGAGGGACCAGAAAAAAAAAACAGGAAACTAAATGAATAACCAAGATCAATTAGCAGGCCATGACCTTCAGAACTCCCCAGAAAGACACCCATCTCACATCAGCGATGAAATATTGAGACTGACAAGTCTAAAGGGGAAATCATGTAAATCTTTAAAGCCAAGGTAGGTTTGCAAATGATGTGTGCAGGCATGCAGGAAGAAATGAGAGATAAATGGAGATCATTACCAGAACATATGCACTTGTTTAAAGAACTAAAATTGAGCAGAAAAAACTTTTTAAAAAGAAGAAAATCAGCTAAGCATTATTGTAGCATTTAAAGGAACATCTTTCAATAACAAAAGGAGATACCTCCTCTAGCAGTAGTTTCCAAAGTTAAGATCAGGACCCCAAGTGGAGTCAAAATTACATAAATTATGGCTGCAAACTGTTTTCTTGACAATTACTGGCATTGTCATTTTTCTTTTTGTCTGGGTTAAATGACGAATAAGTCATCTGATTGCTTGTGTTTGGGTATTCTGATGCCCCTTCCTTCCACCACATGTGAAGCAATGACATTGTGGGGAAGGAAACTATAAATGGACTTAAAGACTCTGAGTGTTGTTATAGAGGACAATTTAGCTGTATATACTTAGCTAGACAGTTACTGTAATCCTGTAAATTAGCAGTAATTAAGTACAAGTATAATACTGCTGTTCAAACTTAGCTCTTACTGCAGCTTCGTAGTAGATACTGTGCATGCATTGCATTATGGGTATACCTTGAATTACTTGGTGTCATTTTGTCACTGTTCTCAGACTAAAAGCTTCTGTTTTTAGCATGCTACTTTACTAAGCTAATGTACAGCATGCATAGTGTAATGTGTTTGTAATCTAAAGCCGATTTGCATTAATGGCCCAATTCTTTTAATTTTATCTTTTTAAAGGTATTTGCACCAGTAACATACACCACTGCCAATATTACTGTAACTGTGATGGTTATGGTAACAGACTGGAAGCACCTTTAACTATTTTCACCGTCACCAGTTCACATTAATTTTCTTGTAACTGTGAGGCTGATATGTTACCAGAACACAGGTAGATATGGTCACTAACTTGCAACAGTGCTGTCAATAAGTCCCTATAACATTAAGTAAAAAAAGATTGATGGCATACTTTCAAAGTGTTTGAAATCACAGTTTTTGCACTTACTTTACTTTCTGTAACATGTGAATGGCACAGACCTCTACAGATTAATTATCATGCACTGTTTTTCACAATATTTTTATTAGTAGAGGTCTAATTATTGTTTTTAATCATACTATAATTGGCAGTCAACAGTGTTATAACATAAAGTGATTCAATCTTTGATCACCAGGTCAGTTACTTTACGTATAAAAAAAATATTATTAGTCTTAAATCTAGGCATATTTCTGTGTTTTGAATGCTATGGCCAACAACTGTTTATAAAAAACAACCTGCCAGTGTCTGGTCTGACTTTAACAATTGTAATGAACACTGCAGACTTCCTGACGCTGCAGTGGACCAAATTGTGAGGCATTAGTCACAATAATGCATATGTTATAATCACAGAGAACTTACTTAAAATTCAATCCGCTTTGGCATCATTATCGTGTATCAACAAAATGAATGACTCCTTCAGAGTATGGTAATTATAATTTGAT
Organism: Micropoecilia bifurca; assembly: GCA_903067075.1. Classification (NCBI taxonomy): domain Eukaryota; kingdom Metazoa; phylum Chordata; class Actinopteri; order Cyprinodontiformes; family Poeciliidae; genus Micropoecilia; species Micropoecilia bifurca. The sequence goes on from CAEGAF010155736.1 coordinate 18,852, forward strand.
AAATCATCAGCAGAAAATTAACTAGATGTCAAAACATTCACTGGGAGGGGTGATGAATCGAGGATGATTGTGGTGATGAATTGTGTTAATCTGCGCAGTATGTATCCAGTGAAATGGCTAAACAGCTCAAGATGGATGGAGCAGAGAAGCTGCAAGGTCAGACTATAAAGCTTTGAGGAAAAGGGAAATAATGGAAAAGCTCTGCCTCGGTGCATGTTTGACTTTAGTCGCCTGTTTTCCTGATTTTATTCAAATAATACTGATTCGGTTACCTGATGACATTAAAAGCCGGATATTTTAGAGCCAGAAAACATACAAAACATAACTAATTCACAATCTATCTACTTATTTGTTCAGAAAAAAAAATCTCTTTTAATGGGAATGATGTGTAGCCACTTACTGGCAACACCAGTGTCTGTAGCAGGATCTGTTGCGCCAACAGAAACACTTTTTGCAACAGAATTATATTTCATAACTGCAGTCCTGGCTTTAAATCAACTCAAAACAGATGGGAAAACATTCATCACGGCACATTCATCATTCACATCTATGACGAAGAGTTAAAAAGTAGGATACTGAGGCAAACGGTGTGTGTTTTCATGCATGATCAGTTAATTTGCTAAGAAAATGTAACAACTTGCCTCAATTTTTAATTTTAAGGGTCCTGTCAGTGCAAAATGTTATAGAACCCTTTAGTAAAATAAAAAATAATCCCCCCTTTCAACCACTACACCAACATTTTTACCTGCAAGATTTTACTCAAATGTTGTTTTGTGTGTGTGTGTGTGTGTGTGTGTGTGTGTGTGTGTGTGTGTGTGTGTGTGTGTGTGTGTGTGTGTGTGTGTGTGTGAGCCAAATGAAGGAGAGAACATTTTACTGCAGATGCTGAGCCACCATAGTTTTGCTGCATGTGCAACCTTAGCTATAAGTGACTTTTAAGGGAAAGTGACATGAGAAAATTAACTCCTCACAGACTAAAAGAAGGTAAATGATGTCACAGCCCTCAGAATAGTGTTTTGACTGCTACATTACTGTACTGCAATTGAACTATTATGAGTTAAACCTGGACTGGTTATATGGAGAAAATAAAGACTTCCACCATCACAGAGTGGTTCCCCAATTTAAAACATTCTGGTGGAGAAGTTGTTTGGAGAAATGGGGAGGGTTCATGTTGGTATGACAAACAAGACCAGACATTGCAACATTAATCCTGAATGCTATTGGAATAAATATTTCCAATTAGTTTTTGTTACAAGCAATGTGTCCCCATCAGTATAAGTTACAGTCAGACATGTCTCACCACACAGTACTTTTAAATTCCTCCATGGGAGGCTGGTTTGTTCAATCTCTAAGCTATTTTCTTTCTTCTGATGTACTTCTCACTTAATACTCTACCATCAAAATCTTTCTTTTAATCAATTCATATTTCATGTGAAGGTTTTACTTATCACTCGTTTTATTCTGAGTGAATGTTGTGTTTTGCATAGATGTTCAACTTCAGCATTTCAAATCTAACTTCTCCCTTTGGTAATGTTCCCTTTAGGTGTGCTTAAGGCTTCACTGTTTGACACATATCATGAATTCATTCATAAATTGTTTCAAGCCTGAACCCAAATGATAAGGAAAAGTTATTAAAAATATATATTTGTCCCATAAAGATCCAGAGATGAAATATACGTTAGTCAGCACGTTGGTAATCCAAGAATCTATCATTTCACCTTTGAGCACTAATACTGAAAAATGCTGGTCATGCAACCCTCCCCTCCACACATCTGTAATTGTGCCCCCCCCTCCTGGATGTTCTTGATGTGAAAGATGTTGCTGCTAAGTGGGAGAGGTCAAGCACTAGTCTAGATATTTATTACATGTGCTGAAACCAGATGGAGGCAACACATTCATCACAGCACAGTGTCACCGAGGTAACACCCTCCTCACATAAAAAAGCTGCTCCCTCTTCCCAGCAGGAACACTGGCCTTTACTGGTGTTTACAGCGACAAGGCTCACGTTGCTTTAAAAGCAGCCGGCTGGCTGCCAAAATAATCATCTCCACCTCTCTCTGCTTGGATTTCATCGACCGAGGTGACGTTGGAAACTTTTGGCTTTTTATCGATACTTTCTGCTCTGTAGCTGGGGGAGATATTAAAGCTGCAGCAGGGCAAAGAAGGGCGTTTCTGACACTTGCTCCCTCATTTATCAGTCTCCTTCATAGCCCCCGTCAGTGACAATGAAAAGATTTCACAATACCGCAGGCAGAAACTCATTCCACCAGTAATCCATCATGCTCAGCCCAGCAGCCGTTCCACTGACCTAATCGGTAATGCCTGGCTGCATGCTGGAGACTTTTTAAAGCACTCTTTTCATTAGGTCTAGTTAGAATGAAGGGAGTGACTGGGCTAAGCTCTGTTGCTGGATGTGTCTTTCAATTCCTCCACATTATTTGGTCAATTAAAACACAAGTGTCATCCATGACCGTCCACCTATAAAGACAAGGCATCCATTTTTTGTTTGCATTTTTCATTCATGCATCCTTGAAAATGACTGAAGAGAGTGTAGTAAATAAGCGACACATTCAAATGATTAATAAGTAACTATTAATTAATACACATGCAGCATGAAGCAACATTTGCTATCCAAAGACTCTATACTCTTGTGCTCCCTTCTGCTAACCAGTTACATTTTTATGATTTAGTGGAAATTAACTAAATCATTTGCTTCCTTTTGTGACCGCAAAATTAGTCAATTACCACCAAATTTGTCAATTTTGCAGACAAAGTGTTTGTAACAAAAGTATTTGTAACCTTTCAAGCGTTGTGTCATTCTGTTTGTCTGAAAGCTTTCTGCCACAACTCAACATGAGGAACTTCTTTTATTTGTTTTAGTAATTTTTATGTCTTCAAGGGTTCTTGAACATTTGTTTATGTATTTCATTTTTGCACAACCATGGCTAACATATGACAAGTTTGTGCATTTTTTGAGAAAACCACATACTGATTATTTTTTAAGTGCTGATTTCACATTTTTGACCCCGATCAAAATATACATTTCAAATATGCCATCATGGCAATTACATTTTTTTATTGAAATTACTTTATTGTGTTGAAATGCCTTCAGAAGTTCCTGTTTATTAATTTCCATTGGATACTATTTCATACTTTTTCATATTTGGGATGAAAAACTTATTATTTTTGTTGTTGTTGACCTTTTAATTACTTTGCACAAAATGTCACTGGACATGTTTTACATACCCAGGCTAAGAAAGTACTTTAATTAAATTCAAATTTTCTGAGTGGGTTGAGAAAAAAAAGAAACTTTTTATGTTCTTCCAAAGAAAGATATACTCTCAGTCTGGACAGATAGTATTACCCTATTTGGATTGTTGTTGCCGTAAATGTTTGTTTTGATTCAAACACCAATTTGTTCATTTTGGAGTAAAGTCTGTTTGTGTGACACCTTTTTTTGTGCTTGCCACCTTTCTTGAAGGTGTGCAGTCTTTCAGCCAGTAACCTTTTGATGGTCCTCTCAATGCAACCTCTGTGAGCCGGCAGAAGCAGTGACATACTCCAAGTAAAGATGAAACTTTAAGCCAAAGACATTTCAAAAGGGAGCCACATATCTGTGCGGAATGGGAAGCAGGGGTTTCATAAAAACAGTAAATTTTATCCAATTTTAATATGAATGCTTGCAGAACTCTGGCGGTTCATAAAATTTTATTTTTTTTCTCCTCAAATTTCCTGTTCTTTTGTAATCCTGTTTTTTATGAGCGCAGTTAAGAACTCATGGAATAGTAATCCATGCTTCAGATAAAATTCATTTTACTGATAATTTATGAGATTGATTTAATTATGATACCCAGCGAGACTGGTTGCGTTATCGACCCTAAAGTCAATTAAAGTAGCTACATTAAAAGTTGCTGCTCACAAAAGGCACATAAATCGACATCAATTGAAAAAAAAAAATCCCAGCAATAAATATTTCATGGCCCTCCAAGCCTTAAGATAATTTGTGTTTTATTTCAATGTTATACTCTTTCTGAGAGTGGATACATTTCTCCAAATCAACCATGGCTTAGAGGGCTTCTTCAAAAGTCTCCAGCCCCCACCAACCCCCCCCCCCCCCCTTAATACCCCCACTCCTAATGAAGAGAGGTAGGTTCAGCCAGGGCGCAGGGCTGCTGAGAGTTTGGTTCCAACTGCGTGGCCCTGCCAGCCCCAAGTTCAAGCTGCACTCTGGTGAGCATTAGTTAACACACAGGAGGAAAGCAAAGAGGATGGGGGAAAAGGAGAGGGGGGTTCAGGAGCGCTCTCTGACCCACTGCTGGCTTTTATAGAGAGATTATTCCCTAAACCCCCACAGCTGAGCTTTCTGGCACATTTCTCTTATCTACATCACTCCTTTTTCACTGCTTCCATCTATCACAGCTGTCTGCTGTGACCTGTCTCTTTAGTAAGCCTCTCCATGATGGGTGTCAGTACACGTTGCCAACATTTGGGTCAAATTAAGCTTGAACAAAGGTCTTCACTGTCCTACATTAGAGGAAATGTAAAACACACAATACTTATCCACTCATTCTCCTGCCAAACACAATTGGAAAGGGAAACCAGGAAGCACTTTGGGCAACGGTGCAACTTCAGATACATATTTAACCTTGGCTTGTTCTGTTCGCATTAGTTCAGGGGAACAGTTTGAAAGATACTGAAATTTGCCTTAAGACAGACCATTAAAAGACCTCGAATGGATGAAATCTGGGAATGTGAAGATTTTCAAAGCCGATTGTCAAATATTTAATATATTTTCCTCAACTGTTTCTCTTTGGAGGTCAGAGTTTGGACAAGACATATAGGCCAGTATGAGTTTGTCATGGTATAATAAACACAAAACATCCAAGTGGTCCAATCAAATTATTTGAAGATGGATATTGCGGGTTACACTGGGTGATTTAAACTAAACATATTAGACTGGTGAAGAAGTCATCATGCAGTTTAAAGTGGCCTTGAGTATTTCATATTTTGGTTTGACAATACATAAAATACTGTGAATTAGGTAACAAAGCTCATCCGTTGAAAACTAGATTTTGGGATGGATCAGTAATCCGAACTGCCAATAAAAACATGGTGAAGGCAGCATCATTCTGTGGGAATGTTTAATTTGGTTTTTGAGAAGATTAACGAAAGGCATATCCAATAGGGTTGAGAAAAATATATCCAAAAAGCTCCTCAAAATGTTATTAGAATTATTTGAATCTCAAAAAGGACAGCCCTCATTAGCAGGGCAGACTGAAGTAGAAAATTGAGAAAAATGAAATAGTGACACTGTCTTCAAATTCAAAAGGACAACAGAGCAAGACTAGTGTACTCAAATAAAATCAGATTTAAACAAAACTACTTTGTTTAAATTTTTCTGTTAACTGCCGAAGCACTTTATCAATTAGCCTCAATTCAGCTCAGACAGTTTCCTCTACAGTCACACCTTATGCCTCCGTGCTTCCAAAACTTCATTTTAAAACACCAGTTGGATACGAAGCTAGCAAACTTTGAATCATCTTCTGGCAGTGAAAACTCTGACAAAGGAAAGCGCTCACAGTATTTACATAAAACTATGAACATAACGCATAGCAGTCTGAAATTGTTTTCATTAAAAAAAGAAAAGAAAAGCAACAAATAATTCTGTTGGTTCACTAAGACACCATCTCCAGGTTTTGTAAAACTTGGCATCGTTCTTTGGTTCTGTGAATGTCTCTCTTCATTGTTGCTACTGGCAAAGCTGCTGTTTGTGGGTGGATGCCACTTGATAGAGGTGTTGAGGTGGTGTCTAAAACACTCACTGGACAGAAGGTATCTTGCCTGACCTCTGCATATTCACCTCGATATATGGGAAGCGCAGACCTCGATTCTGCTGAACTTTCTCTGAGTGTCTCTGTCAAAATACATTTTGAAACTAAATGGGAAAACAAGCTTTAAACAGTGCAAAAACAAATATTTCTAAACCCTTAGAGGCTAGTAAGGCACACATCCTATTATTCTGCTAACTATCAGCAATTATCTCCCTGTCAAAGCTCTAGGTGACAAATTCTCCCCATATCCCGCCTGGCAGTATCATCAACCGGACATGAGCTTCATGTGATGGAAACTAAATCACTGGCTCCACTCACAGTCCTGACAGACAAATGGCGTGCCTTGGAAAACCTAGGCCCATCACTCTGAGCTGGAGAGGGGAAAAAAGTCTCTCCCTCCCATTTGACCTTCTTTTATTCGCAGAGAGGGGAGATTAAATACCACAGATTCTGTATGTATGGTCTGTTTCCAAAATATGAGAATTATTAATGGCTTTTTCTGAGGGACTGTTTAATCTTTTGCCAGGTTGCAGTCATCGTTTTTACCTTGGGCTGTTTTCTTTCCTTACAGATGGTTCCAGAAAAACAGGAACTGTTCCTTATCCTTACAGCAAAGGCAAAGGAAGTGTGTGGGCAGCGTCAGGGCAGCAGAGTGATCATTCCTCTTGAGGCGGCGTAACATAATGATGTTAATAGTATTCAAAATTTACCCCTCTGTGTGAATGGATGTGAACAATACACAGACCTGGCAGGCACACCAAACAAGCTTTAACAAATGAACAGCAGTGGACGGTTAATTGTTTCACACCTAAACTCTGGTCTCTTCTCTTTACAGCGTGACGGATTTTACCAGCTAAGGATTAATATCGCTTGTTGTTATCAGCAGCACGCTAGTTTAGACCACAGATGTGAGAAAGCACACCTTCCCTGAAGTGCGCATACTTACAGGCAGATGCCACTTTTCACAATGAGGCCACAAATCAAATCCCAAAGCCAGAATGACGACTCGATCACAAGAGCATGACACAGTTAGTAAATTATCCTCTTGTCTTTTTGACCCCGTGGCCCATTGAACTTTGTCTAAAAAGCCCGACTGGTGGTTTTAGTGCGTTTGCAATTCCATTGCATAATTTGCATTACACAAAAAGGAGCTCAGTTGGCTGTGTCAGCTTGACAACGGTAGCAAGATGTATTGAGGTTTCAAAAATTTGAATGTGATGCAAGAGAAAGTACAGAAGAAACTAAAGTAGCGCCAACTATTATTCATGGTAAGACTGCAGGAGTTACCCCAAATATACTCCCAATTCATATCAGCCTGTTTTTGCACCACAAAACTAACAAAATTGTGAATATTTTATTCTGCTTACGTCAATTTAATAAAATAACAAGAAACTAAAGCTATAGAAAGCCTTAATGTAACCTTGATGACCAATAGATTAAACATTATTGTTATAGAAGTAAGGATAAATTGTATTTTTTGTCAGAAATTAAATTATGCTTTTTCTTTATACAAAAGGGAAATAATTTCAACGTAAATTATGATTTGTTGATTATGTTGACCACTCTTCCAAATATTGAATCAACATTAACAGTTGCCTCGTTCAGTTTGGTATTCTGTCCTTGCAGTGGAGATTTCTTTTTTCTTTTTTTTTACAAAGCAGGTTATTTCCGGAAAACTTCATAGGGACAAACTGGCACATTACGTATGTTGGGTTAGGTAAAATTTAAAATGTCAACAGAGCCCAAGTATCCAGGAAGCGATCGTTTTTCAGTAGCTGAGAGTCCAGACCCTTTGTACGAAGCAAACACTTTACAACCAGGGACAAGTTTCTTTTTTACCAAGAATTAAGAAACTGCCTGTGGTTTCCTTGTTTTTGGCCAAAATAAATCACTGTACTACAACAAATCACTATATTTGTATTGTTTCTCTTAGGTCTATTTAGATCGGTAATGTGTATGTCCACAACAATTATGTTTTATTAGAGTAGCTTAGAATAATAAAAAAAAATCCAGACAAATGAAATGCAATATAAAAGTTCCCTTCTAGTTCTAAACCCATTTATAGTGATTGATACTCACTTAGTATGACTCCCATTACATTTTTCAGCACTAATACTGTGCCCATTGAAATGACATGCAGATGACCAATTATGCAAATTAGGTGATTACATCTTTAGCAACTTTTAGTGGCATTTAAAACACTCAGTAATACTTTCTCATACCAAGCAATTGGCTTAATTTAACCAACAAAACTTGAAACCACATTCAGTCATCTTTTACACTTAGATCATTCACAAGGTAAAAGAAAGTACCTGTCGACATTTTATAGAAAACTAAAGTTTTTAAGCAGTGTAATTGCTTAATTAATCTAGGACTCTTAACTGTGAAATAGGATGACCAAATGTCCTCTTTTTCCAAGACATGTCCACTTTTCATGTTTTGTCCAGGGCATCTTGGGAGCATTCATTGATTGATGAAAATGCCAGAGTTTTCATTGATTTTTAAGGACACTGATAGGCATAATTAAATTGACTGGTGCAATGCATGGAATACAACATCCCGTCTGCTGCCTATTGGGTTGTTTTCATCCGTTCATAGACACCTGGTTGCTCTGCAGCACTGCTGCTGATGTTTACAAGAAGTCAATGTGCAAGGGGACCTTTGCTGGAAACTGGAAAATAAATTTCCTTCATACCTGTTACAACAAATAGGAGGTTGAGTGCATGGAGCACATGGCTGCCATGTGTGTTTCTGTTTATGACAAAGGTGCCAAAGATACCTCACATCATACGGACACAAAAAAGTTATGGAAACGCTATTTGAAGTTAGTAATATATTGTATATACCTGATGAAACATTTTAGCTACCGTCTATTTGGGAACTGCTTACTCAACCACTGTCTTTGAATTTTTTCATATTCCAGCCATGAGGCAATTCATATCCTCAAGAGCAACAGCTCAAACTTTTTGTATGAACTTGTAGTCTACTCTAAGGACAGTCTATGTATCTGATGTATACAGCAACATCTTATTTAGCAGCAGGAGTTTGCTTAGGGATATTTTTGGTTCCTCAGTGATCAGAGTCCCTACATTTAATGTATAAATTGGACCAAACGTCTTCAAGGTCAGGATTAATGTAGGAAGGGTTAAAACACCAATGCATGTGTGTAATACAAGGGCAAAAACTGGTAAAGGTGAAGAAGATGGGTAGTACTACAACAAAGTCTTAGTGTAAAAGTCAGTCTCCCAAAAATGTACAAAGTTGGAACAAACTATTGGTCATAGCCTTTTTGTCGATCAGACTTTCTACACTAGCCCGCAACTAATTGACCTAAAAATGCTGGGAAAAGCAGCTCAGAGCCCAGCCATCATGACCCTGACTTTGACAGGTACCTCACAAATCTGATTAATCCCTTCAGCTGAAGCTTACATCAAAACTGACTTGCCATGATAAATGACGTTACTAACACCTCAGCCTTCTTCAGATTTCCTTGGAAGAAGGATTGAGTTATCGATATATTTAATCCATCCACTCGCTCCCCTGCGAAGGATCAAAACCACCCAAAACTGTGTTACATAATGGTCTCTTTGCCCTTGGCATTCAGTGGGCTCTTGCAAGGAATCCATATTGAGGGACATTCATGTCTCAGTGGGATCCAAACTTAATTAGCAACTTCTACTGTGCTTTAAAGGCTGTTTCCCCCATCTTCACCAATATATCACCTGGCAGAGTCAATTGAAGACAACTTCAGCAGCCTTTTCTTCCTGACCTTGGCATTTCTTCTCAGCCGTGGATTATTGATAATTTTCCGGCTGTGGTGCCTCTCCTCATTTGTCATGATTATTGCTGAATTTTTACTCTGTCATCCACAAGCGTGGATCAATGCTTGTCGACTTTTCTTTTGTCATATTGGCAGCACAAATGTCCCTTCCTCTCCAAATGAGGCTCCTTTTGCCTCCCTATCTATTAGCTGTCTGTCTACACGGCACTTGATCCTTTGTTGGGTCAGTCTATATGTCATTGTCCAAACAAAAAATAAAAACTGACACTTTTGCATTGCACAAGAGCAGGAATCAAGCAGATAAATGGATAACACATTGTTAATGTTTTGGGATTTTTTTTTGTGCAACTCTTAACTGACTGGCCACTTTATTAGGTATATTTGCTAAATTTATCAACACATAGCAAATCAGTCTAACACAGGCAGCAACTCAACTCATTCATATTCAACCTGAGCATCATTATGATGGGAAAAGGGAATCCGTCTGCCTTTGAACCTGGTGTGGACATTGTTTCCCAAACAGGTTACTCTGAGAATAGTTTAAATAAGAGGAAATATTCAGTGTGGGGCAGTTGTGTGGAATAAGACTGTCTCGTTGTCGTCAAGAGGAAAATGGGCAAACTGGTTTGGAATAATAGAAACGTAGCAGTAGCTCCAATAATCATTTGCTACAACTAATGTATCTGCTAAAGACAAGAAATCGAGGATTGATTAGTCTGAATCTATCCCTTCCAGTGTCAACAGTTCTGGCTGCTGGTGTTCGCTTGGAGCAGAAAAGTTTTGTTTTGCCACACTTAAGGTTCCTTAATATTAACTGAGCACACTTTAACCCCTTTTAGATTATGTCCACAAATTTACTTGAAAACCCATGTTGGCCTGATACTACCTAGATTAATGGATTAATAAAGTTATTACCTTACCAAACCTTACCTCAGTACCTCCTGTTGTATATTTCACATATACCAAGGACCACATTAAAACTCTTTGCTACCATCGAAAGTTTTAATTATGTGGTTGCAATTTTGCAGTATTTAGATGCATTTGAAGTCATGCGTTAACGTAACAGCAATGCTTTATTCAGAAATATTAGCTGAAATTTTAAATCCAAGATGTTTCAGCAATAGTAGCATTAAGAATTTATTATTATTATTACCTTAGTTAATTGCAAAAAGTATATATATTTTTTTACATAACACTAAATAAATTCAACATGTAAAGGGTCCACCTTTCTTTTGTTAATGATGAAGTCCATCCACAGTGTGAACATCTTCTGATGGCCACTTCCAGCTCAAATCATCTCTGCTGAGTTCATGAGCACAACAGTGAGTTCACTGCCCTCCAGTGTCCTCCACAGTGACCAGATCTCAATCCAATAGAGCCCCTGTGGAAAATGGTGAAAAATGAAATTCTTGTCATGAATGCGCTGCTGCTGTAACGTCAATACAGATGAAAAGTTTCAGGGGAATACTTTTGACACCTATGTCATCAAAAGTGAATTAAATTCAGCTCAAACATCTTAAAAATAACTGGCGGACGTTATTTACAACAGGGCCACGTTTGTAACTGAACTACTCTTATAATAAAATGCACTGGACAATCCAATCACTCAAGAGTCAAATATCCCATGCAATGAGGCCACATCTGTAAAACTGATTAATGAATTGTCACAGCAAAAGGAACCAGTTGGAGCCGGTAGCTGCCTCAAGCAGCTCACAATCCATCTCAGTCGGCTAGATGGTTAGTTCCTGTAGCCAGGCCAGTGGCATGGCTGGCTCTGTCCAGCTCTACTATGTCTACACCTATTCCTCCATGCTCCCTCCTCCTCCCTTGACTGGCTGAACAGGTCTGACAGGCGGATTCCTTTTCTTTTCAATGTATTAAAGGCACTTTCCCGCTCTGACAGCCTGCTCTGTTCTGCCACCTTCTAGCTGGGGCTTCACACTACTCTGGGCAGCCACTACGTCTTGACAGACCACTGTCACTTCTCATCATCCTCTCTGTAGATCCTGTTCTCCCCCTTCTAAGCACGCAGACCCAGTTTCCAACCAGTGCAATTATTTTTTTTGACAAGCCATCCATCAGCTTTAACTTTAAAGCACTTTCCACTGATACCCATTGTTACAGTTCTGTGGCTTTTTATGCAGGCGGCAGCAGAGAATATGATAGCAGACATTCAGACTACCCAACCATGTAAATCTACTTTGTTCCTTTTTTATTTCCAATTTTCTGTTCCATTTTTTGCCAAATTATGCATATTTGTTGTGCATAATATGCCCTTGTCAAATCACATTAACATGTCCTCTTTTGCCGTTGGAGAAGGTTATGATTGCGCTTTATACAAGGAGCAGGGGATAAAGTCAAACCTAACTGCATAGCTTTACTCTTACTATGAGTCATGACAGAGGGCTGTTGCACTGGGATACATTTCTTGAAGACAAGTCACTGCAATTACACGACACTGATAAAAGAGTGGCCTGACTCATGATATCTCAGATTGCATAATTAGAATGACAACTTTTAAAAATGTTGGCCGGATACAAAATATGACTTTTGCCCCAAGGAGAACTAATTATGATCTCCGACACCGAGTTAATGATAGAAGGTGGGAGTAGCATCTGGGGATCTGGAGGGGACAATCTCTCAGCATGTGACATTTGCTGGCTCCTAACAACTGGGGTCATCAATGGGCTTCAGAAGTCCATCCTGCTGATTGGGAGTTTATGTGTGGAAGTTGTGTTGTATGAGGCCAAAACAGATTACATGCTCTGTAATGACTGGGTTTTCTGCCGTATTCTCTAATATTCTGAAATGTTCTGTGAAATTTTATGGAAATAGTAGTCTCATCATTCCTAGCTTGAATGGCCCTGACCGGTCATCAGCCAATCAGAAAGTTAAAAATCCAATCTTTGTTCAAAAGTGCAACTTAGGATACTCTTCAGTGTGGAAGTTGTAACAGGGGGAAGGAACCTTAACCCAGCCTGTCAATAATAAAGCAAACGCATCTATGAAGCTATTGTAAGGTTTAAAACACAACAACCAATGTCAGCTATTCATTTAACATGTGAGAAACAGAGAGAGGGTCAAAACAGCTTCACCCTCTACTGCAGTACTGCAATGTGCCAGGGACTGCGCCGGATTTAATCTGGATTATGTTGACAGGCTTTTCAAGTCAGGGTTAAACTAAGAGACATGTCTACAAACTTCAGGGAATATACTTAACTAGTTAGTAATGCTAAACCTGCCAATTGCTAATAAAAGACAATGGATTCTATTTGCAAAATGTTTCCTACTTCGCCGTTAGAATGAAAAAAAATGCCTAGTTTAATCTTAATTTTGTCAGAGAAATTGGAGGCTGCCAAGAAAGAGCCCAGTGTCTAAAATACCCATTGTGTGCATAAAAGGTTGTGAAAGCCATATAAATAAACTATTCACTAGTCACTTTTAAAGTATGAATCATAATAAACCAGTATGATACATAATACTAAAAAAGAAACTATGAACATGTTGCACATTGTTTGAATACATGAATAATGAAATTCTGACTCATGACCTTAATAATAATTAACACCACAGGAAATGGCAAAGCCCACTTGTTTTCCAGCTTGCAACTAGAATACAAGTTGGGGTTGTTGTTCTTAGATACAAATTCTGATTTGGATCTAGCAATCCCACCTTGAAAAGAGCTCAAAATTTATATTGTGTAATTATTTTTAATCCTCATACAAAGAAATAGATCAGAAATGGGCTGCAAGGCTCTAGTACTCAAAATGACTTTTGTTTAATTTAATGCTTACATTTAATATTGTTAGAACATGTCCTGGAAGATCTGACAACAATAATGGACATTTTTACCCGTAAGTTAATCTTTACAAATAGTTGAATACATTTCATTTCAAAAAGCACAAAGGTATTTGTGCTTTGGATTTATTAAAATAATTGGACAAAGCACTCAATTGCTGCCTTATCCTGTAAGTAGCGAATCTGAAGTGCTGAGCAGCTAGAGAGCATATCTCCCAGTCAAACAAAAATAAAAAAAAAATCATTTTCCTGAAACTGTTCAACAGTGAGAAAGTGTGAACATATGGCACAGAATGACCCAGATGGTCTTATCACCCCTGAAGACCGCTAACTTATCTCTTCTTCCACGAGATTTCCAAAGCAGGTGTTGATGAGACATAATGAGAAACTCCACATTCAGCTTCAAGTCTATGATTTGCTGTTTATTGGCTATTATGGGCATTAATCTGACCCCACAGACGGGGGAACATTCGGTCTGTGTCTCTGCATAATCAGTCGAGGAGTTAATAACACACAGGTTGTCACAGCTGTTGAAGACAGAGAGACAAGCTGCCCTGGGTGACAATATGTCAATGGTTGTCTAGCAGATGAAACTGTGGATATTAATAAATCAAAGTGACCCCTACCTGAAGCCAAACAGATGCAACACCTGGACATGTAAATTCCTGCATAACGGGTGCCATAAATTTAAATCGGAAAAGCTCTGGTTTAATAACTGCGCAGACAGCTGCAAGTGGGACAAACAGGTTGTGCTTAATGTAAAAGACAGATTTAGAGTAGCAAACATCATCTGCTCCCATCACTTAATTCTAAACTGGGTAAAGAAGAATGTAGAAGCACCATTTCTCTACTTTCTCCTGATGAAAACCATATATCAAGGAAGAAGGTGCAATAAAGTGTGTTTAGGTACGTAAGGTGAGAAGTGTGTTTGTCAGAAACAGTGGCTGGCTGACAATAAGGGGGGGCGGAGTAACCTCCCGGCTGCTGTCAGTGTATTAATCACCACTGATGTGTGTTGTAAAAGGACTGCTGCAGGAAATAAAGACACCATGGTGTCAGCTGCATTGCCCTGATGTGACTCCATCAGACAAGAGGATGCTTATTGACAGGGTGAGAAGGGGGAATGGACAGAGAGAGAGAGAGACAGAGAGGGGGTGAGACAGAGGGAGCAATCAGTCCTCGAGTCAGTCACCTTGGCACTGACGCAATGTCACGAGAGCCCAGACCATTATTCCTCCAAGCCCACAGGAACATTATTTAAACTCAAACCTCAACCAGTAACTTGCCTGAATGTCACTAGAAGGACAAACATCAACACATACACAGCTGGACCCAAAATTGTTTATATCTTTGGCATATAAGGACGTGAAATATGGTCATTTAAGACATCTCTCAAAAGATATAAGATAAAGGTCTCAATAATATCTCTTAAAAATATGTTTTGTTGACATTTTATTTTTGAAAAAAATTGCATGTTACTGATTATTTTACAATCCTCAAAAATCTTAACTGTAGCAATGAAAGCTTCGTTATAACTGCATAGTTTAAGTATTCTAGTGGTTTCTCATTGGTAATGAGTTCCAAGTCTTCAAGACTGGATGACCTCCTTGCCAACACCTTAATCTTCAACTCAATCCACAGACTCTTTATCAGATTCAAGTCAGACCTCTGCTACATGAGGTAGCATTACTTCCAGTCAGAAGAAACATCCAGGTACCTAGAGGGGATGATGTCTATCTCCAAGAGTCATTGGGTGAGAACGATTCACCCTACACTGGTCACCAGTTTGTCTCAAGGCAACACAGAGGGCAAACAGCTCTGCACACACAAACTGTCTCATTCACTCCCAAGGGGGAATAACCTAACATTGACATGCAGTTACACTGAGACATTCTCCAATTCTTGCTGAGAAAGAACATGCAAACTCAATGCAGAAATAGTTCAGGCTGGGATTTAAACCTAATATCCTCTTGCCTCAACTAGGAATGCAGTGATATGAAAATGTGGGCCAACACTGAAAATATAAATATTGTCGATATGACTGATAACCAATATGTACAGAATTTATATGTTTTTGAAAACTTGGGAAAAAAAATAAAAAGTCACCCTGCTGACTTCACCACATGACCAACCTCCACTCCTACCACTTCAAAAACAAATGGCAACATGATGGAAATAGACATTGGTTGTTAATATTGACCCAGTTTTGTTCAGTAATGGTAAAAAACAACTAGCATTGGCTGGTACTAATGTTCATGCCATTATATCGTGCATAGCATAACTGCTACACCATGTATCCCTCAGAGTAAACATGTTGGCAAAAGTTAAAGATTAGATGGACCTAACCCTCCAAGAGGAATTCTATTTTTTGTTTTCTGAGTTAACTGTCAGGTGAAATTGGGAGAAACGTGGTTTTGGAGCAGTAGCTTAGAGAGCTGACAAATCCAAGAATTGAGAACGTAATACTTCTCATTTTCATGACCAGATTCATTACTTTGACAGACAAACTTAATGCAGCCTGTTTCTTCATATTAGTGAGCCACACAGAAATTGCTTAAATCTCACTGTACAACAAATGATCAATACATGTTTTAATTGAGGGGGTTTAACTATACTGTTTTAATAATAACTATCAAACAATATTCCAAGCATATCATCCATCATGTCAGCCACCCTCTAAAAGTCAATTTACTGTTTTGTTTTCCCTACAGCAACATGTCACATGTCCATAAGAGGTCATTTCAGCATAATGGCACATGTGATGGTTGGAAAGGACATGAAAACACTTGAAACACATTGAAATATTTCCATCTTCATTTAGCTCAGACACAGAAAGAAAAACAAAGCTTTTTATTTGTAAAACAATTAATTTTCTTACCTGATTAACTTTATGTGCATAAACTACACTTGCAGTAGCTTTGGTGCCCTACCTGTTGTGTCTGCTCAAGCTATCACTTGTTGGCTTTTTTGTTGTAAAAAAGTCCCTGATTAATTAATATCCACCTTGAAAAATACTGGTAAAGACCCATTAGAATGGATTTATTTTTATTGCTTTTTGTATTTAAAAGTGTTAGAAATCTAAAAGAGGTTTACTCTTTAAGCACGTAAAACGATGACTTGCAGAAAAATAGGACAACCCTAATGCAATGTTTAAAAGAATTTGAAGAATAAAAACTCTTGAAGGCATTTATATTGGAGACTTTAGGGCCTTTGCAATGAGCCAATTTGTATTAACGCTCAAAAAAAGGATAGAGGAAACTTTCAATGCTACACACACACACACACACACACACACACACACACACACACACACACACACACACACACACACACACACACACGCACACACACGCACACACACGCACACACACTTCCTCTGTAGAGCTGTCAGTAGATCAAAGCACTCAGTCCTTCATCAAACACCCTTACAGAAGCACAAAGCAGTACACTGACATTGTATGACCGCTGGCTTTTCAGACAGCACACACAATTTAACTTTACTGCACGTTCCTGCTAAACGCCCTGGAAACCCTACACTAAATGCTAGATGATTACTGCTGCTCAACAAGCAAGTTAAGCTGCTGGGCCAAATGCAGTATTTTATAGTTGGTTGTACTTTAAGAGGCAACCGTCTCAGTCTTAGTACACAAAATGATCATAATTACATGGCACAAAAGTTGAAGTAATTACATTTTTTTAATCAATTTGATTTTAGTGTATTTGACACGAGGATTGCAAATGACTCAGGTGAGGTAAACTCTTCCAAAGTTGCTTCTGCATATATTGCAACAAAGCAGTTGTTAGCATATCAGCCTCTGCACGTCTAACACTGCATATAAACATCCAGGAACGACATAGACTAGAGGAACTAGACACAACCTGGAAAAGTACAAAATTGAATTTATGTGTTTTACTCAAGTATTTCCAAGGTCCGAATAAGCATGACTAATAAAAACAAAGCATGAGAAACTATTGGTATATCTATACTGTATGGCCTACATAGTTCTGTAAAACATAAATCCAACAATCCATCCATCTATTGACATAGCTGTCTTTCATACCCAACTACATTTCCCTGGAACTACTAGCTCTGAAAATAATGGATTTATGTCAAAGAAAATCTGTAGGAATCCTGTGATGCAGATGTTGCTTAGCTTGGAAAACTAAAAGTCAAATGCAAAAGAATGTGGGCTTACAACCTGCTAATTTAAAGTGTTGTCTATCATTTGTGGGAACTCTGAGTTAATTTTAAAAGTCTGAAATCTGCTGTAGCCCATATTCTGAGTACTCAGAATAAGACTACCCAAAAGAGTATCGCTATTTTCTTTCAAGAAAATTTTACACCTTCTTCTAACTCACTTTGATCTAAAAAAAAAATCTACCTAATGCAATAAAGACACTGGTTACTAATAACTACTTTACAAAGTCCAGCTACTAAAAATTCAGACGACATACTGAATCCAATTTAAAACATTTTTATATTGAACTTTAACTGTTCACTGAATACAGCAATAATACAATATGTCACAGAAAGACTGAAAGAGCAGCACTGACTTCCTTGACCCGTCTTGGTAGAGTACCTTTCTAACCTGCCTCAAAAAGGTGGGTTATTTAAGAAACAATTAGGAGCGTACACAAAGCAATTTGCAGGCAGTCGAACTCCTCAGGCTGAGCCAGTGAAGGGCCTTTCAGCGCTGATTTATCACGCTGTCGCCTTCAGAAGGCAACATAATTAATAGGAGCATGGACTTCTAATTCCACCCGCTTCCACGGCCAGTAGATTCTGTTTGATTTATGACGGCCAAGGACTTTGCATTTTATCAGTTCATTCGCTCGTTATTTATGTTGATGACCAATTTCAGTGGGTCGCCATCATCTAACTCGCCACTAATCAAAGAGAATTAGGGTTCACTGCATTATTTAGAAGCAGCTAATTTATCTTTGGAATGAGAAGGAGAAGTAAGTGTTGGTGCAGCAGTTCAGTTTGTGGTAACCGCGCGGCTCTGCTTTTAAAATAATACACTTATGACTGAAGTTGAGTTTTATCCCGTGTCTTTGACTGAATGATTAGACCTGGGTGCATTGATTAGGCTGCTGATGCCAACCTGAAAAATTATTTTTTTAAAAAAGGCATTCATCAGGCGCAGAAGTATTTTATTTTTAAACCTTTCTTTCAAAAGAAACGGGTGCACTTGTGTGAATTTGTTCATTAGTGATCTAAACTAAGCAGTTAGAATGATTCCCACACCATATTTAATATTCGAATAAATATCTTCTAGCAAGATTCTTGGCATAATTCTGCCCAAATATTTGACCTGGAAATCTAACTGGACATGATAGAGTTAATTTACATTAGTTGGTTTCCAGACATATAGACTCGACTTTTAAGAATAGCCCATCCACTTTCAATTGGGTTTAGTCTGGTCCCATTCCAGGAACCTAATGTCATCCTGTTCTACTCATTCAAAACCCATTCTATAAACGCTAAATACCTTCCAGAGAAGAACTTATGATGAGACAAAGATTAAGCAGTTTAACCACAACAGCAGGAAGATTCAATTCATAAAGGTGGTTTTTAAACCTTATAATAGTGTCAGCATGGTGGTGGATGGATTAAGCAGAAGGGACATTTTACTGGCAGTGGTGCCGGTGTATGGAAAGAAGATGTAATAATAAAGAAAGTGCTATACATTTGGATATAAATGGGTGTTCCAGCAGGACAATGATCACAATTACCATCGAAAATAAATAAAGCAGCCTCAGGAATGGCACAAACCTCAACTTTGTTGACAATTTATGGATTACACTTAATAAGATAAGAAAAAAGTAGTCAAATATCCAAGCAGAATTGTGTCACTACCATGTTGATGGTTGCAAAATGCGTGTGATTACACTAGCATTTTTAAAAGGCCATGATATTTAATGATGCGTATGAAAATCTTTAAGTCTATTCTAAGATTTATAAATAACTAGTTGTTTTTTTACCTCATCATTTTGACCTGGAAAAAACCAAACTTAATTACATGTGTAAAAGTAACATGATAACTGCATATAAACTTGTCACCTTCCGCAGTAATTATCAGCTCTTCCTGAAAGCCATCAGAAGACCATTAAAGATCAAAGATGGCAATAAAGCTGGATTTTTTTCCCTTTTCTTTTCTTTTCAACTGAGTGCCTCACAAGAGCCCATTTCACTCCTCATAACCTATAATGGCTCATGGATTCTTGTGCAAAAGGCTATAAAGTCAAACTCCAATGGATCACAAGCTGGAACACCGAAGCACAACTGGACTGAAAAGATTTCCCGCAACACTAAGAGTGAATTATTGTCCAGCTAAAATAATGGGTCGTGAATGGGCTGCAGATTAATACAATATATTACAAGAAACACAGATAAATAGGGTCACATTGCAGACGTGTTTGTTAGAAAAATTACACCTGTTCCAAGTGTTATGAACCTGCAAATGCTATTCTGAAGGTTAAATTGTGTATTACTGTTAAACAAATTGAGAAAGAGAAAGCTGCTGACAGTGGGACATTACTTAACGCCCTTGCAGGCAGTGCTACAAAAAGGGGTAGGATTAAGATGCAATAAACCTTACACAGTCAAAGAAAAATAGCCCTTGTAAACAATGCAGTATAGAAGCTGCGGAGCACATTGGGTCGGTTTAGGGCTTCGCATAAGTCACTTTAATGCTACAGAAAACTTTCCAGGCAGGGATATTAGATTAAAAGACAGCTTTAGATTAAGATTTGACCTTCTGAGGTGCAGCACAGTAATGAATAAAATGTTTAGTAGTTATTTCTATTTAACAGCTGAATGCTTTGCAGAGGGATGTTATCATCTGTCTGTCTCATTATGTTTAATTATTCAGCAGAAAGGAAGATGGGATGTTTTTTGACAAAACGCTGCTCGGTGCTTAGCGATGACACCAGGCGCTATGATGTTCAGACGCTACGAAATCGACTGAGCTGCAGCCCCCTTGTTCACAAGGTGTATCATTTATCCAGCAGGGTAATAAGATGCTGAATTTACACAGGCCTGTCAATAGGCATGTCGATAGGAGGACACTTAGCATCTATCATCCAGAGAATCAATGCCATTTTTCAGCCATGAATCCCAGGAAATGATAGCTTTCAAATAAATGGTGCAAAGAGAAACACGACTCCCCTTGGGGAGAGATAGATGTAGAGTGGCTCAATTTCCCTCCTTCTTGCTTCCCTCACAGCTTCTGCACAGCTATCTGGTTTAATGCAGAAGG
The DNA here is from genome assembly GCA_903067075.1 of Micropoecilia bifurca. Classification (NCBI taxonomy): domain Eukaryota; kingdom Metazoa; phylum Chordata; class Actinopteri; order Cyprinodontiformes; family Poeciliidae; genus Micropoecilia; species Micropoecilia bifurca. The sequence goes on from CAEGAF010155736.1 coordinate 39,524, forward strand.
TCAGGAGAAACAAGAACGAAAAATCCCAGAGAAAAAGGGAAGTGTTCCTCAAATATCTGGTTAACAAGACAGCGAGCCGTACACAGAGACTGACGTTTCTATCAATATCTGAGATCGAGAGTCATAATTAAAACAGGGAGAAGACTGAATGTGCTCGATTCAGTTAAGCCTGCAATCTGGCCTCACTTAAGAACAGTTCCAGTCTGAAAGAGAAAATCATCCTCTGCTCAGCAATCGTCTTCCTCTCGCTGAAAGCATGTAGAGAGAAGAAAAGGCTTTTCATACCTGAGAGACGGAACCACAATTATATTCTCTAAAACAATATGCATGTCTGATGTATTGTCTTAATAATATATTAGTAAACTACAGACCCTAAAGGGTGGATACTATGAAAATTCAACTTCTGAGGTTTATATTATGGTATAATGTTATTCTCTCATCAAAAAGATTGTAGATTTATATCTTTCATGCACGTTTGAGAAATTCTTGAATCTCCCGTGGCAACCAAACGCTTGCTGCCAAAAAGTGCTGCCTATTTCCACAAAGCTCCTCCTCGGAGCTGCAGTTTCTCCAGCCGAGTGTTGACCTCTCCTCCACAACTCTCCCCACACAGCTTCTCCAGACTAGCGGCAGCAACAATTAGCAAATACCTGACGGAGCTGCTGGTCTGCTGAGCTCATCATATGAACTACTGCTCAGTTCCACTCTTCTAAGAACGGTTGTAAACAACATAGTGGAAAAGCAATGTTGTGTTGATATCAAATTGCAAAGTCAAATTTGTTTGAAGTTGTGTTTGATATATACAGCATTTTTATAAAAGGTAACCTGCTTACCTTCTTGTGCAACAAAATGGCACAGAGTACCTGGAAAATACATAACACCACCCCTTTAAAATACATACAGTCTTGGTTTTGCTTAAGTGAAAGGGCCTGAAGGTAGAAGTCCACTTTGGTTTTGTCCTATAGCTGCCAGAATCAACCTAACCTATATGAGTGCTGTTATGCCATGGGTCATCTACTGCAGTACACTTTAAAAATTACTCAATTTAGAGATGCATAACAATCAATAACTTTCAAATTGATATCCAATACAATAACATCTAAATGCTACACTTCATTTATGTACTAATTAAAACCCTGGCCAATGTTTGTCAATAATCCTGATTTGAAATTCAAATTACAAACGGTGATCAGCTTGATAAATCAAAATCAGAGCCGTACGAATTTAATATAATGATGCAACGTGTTTTTGCCGCCTGCATCACTTGTTTAGACATGGTGAGAACGTCTACCTTTTACTGACAGACGAACACCGTGGCAGGTCATTAATCACAAGGACAGCCAGAAGCAGCCATACTCAATCCTGTGACTGTATCCTTACATTTCTCCGCCGCTGCTGATGCTCGTAAAAGAGTGAGAGAGAGCAAAAAAGAAGAAAATGATTTACACAAATCAATCATCTGCTGCTGCTGCTCATCGGCTGTAACACTGGCAGCCTGTCGTTACGGCTCCATTGTAAAGGGCGCCTGCTGACATCCACAGTTGATTAAAGGCTACGGCTCCCTAACCTTATATGCTAAGAAGACTGTCGCTGAGTGACACAAACTCTTTCTCATCTTCCAGCCAGTTTAAGGTAAGAGTATTGGCATTCAAATTTGTGGCCGCTTTTGTGAACAGATGTGTGTTCTGGCGAATAAGGGTAATGACACCAGCAGGCCTTCTCTCCTTCCTGGGGCTATAACAGCATACACCCCCAAACCCCCACCTACCAGGCTCCAGAGGGGCAGGAGGGACAGTCTCAACAAGTTGAACGCTTCACAAAAGCCTGCTTTCCACAATCCTTTTCCCTTCTCTGCAATTATCATCAAAGAACATCTGTTTGTTGTTCCTCATCCACCCCACCTCTTCACAAGTGTCCTAGCCTCACCTTGACCCGCACTTTCAATTGTGGTGGATGTTATGACTAAAAATAAACAGAGTGAAGGAGTGAGACTACCCTTTGTGTGAGGAGGGCGTCCTCCCTCACTGCCGCCGTGAGGAAGGATATCGCCTGACGAACAAAGCAGCTTCCTCCTCCTGCTCGCTGCTCCTGACAGGTACGCCAACATCAAACCAGAACACTTTGTGTGGATCTGATCTGGGAGATGAATCGTGGTTGTTTGCAGATGTTCGAGTTGATCCGACTGTCGTTTTGCTGCTGTCACGGTCCGAATGGCCTTTCACAGATATGTTCAATAGTCCCATGCAGGCAACATGTTATGCAGATGCTGTGAGAGTAATTTATATTACAAGGCCTTTGATGTCATACGTACCCTCCCTGGTTTTTTTTTTTTTTTTTTTGCAGAGTCAGCAGAGTTACAGTTTAGCCTAAAACTATTCATACCACTGAGAGAATTAGATTTGAAATGATTTTCATTCAACCAAGACATCTATGGTGGGAGACGAGTCAAAAACGAAACAATTTTGAATAACTTCTGATTTTACTTATGTTAAAAGTGCAGGTCAAAAATTATGTGATGTTTTTTGTAAATGATCAGTGAAAAAAAAAATCTTTTGGCATTACAGTAAATTAATTCTTGTTATAGTCGCTATCCAGCTTTTCATATATTTCTGCTATTTAGATAGTTATTCTTCGGTGGAGAGCTCAAAGGCTTTCAGTTTTACAAGCCTCCATGCCAACACCCTAATGTTCAGCTCAATTCACTAATTGAAGTCAGGAACCTGACAGGGCTGCTTCAAAACTTTAGCATTAGCTCCTGCTAAATACCATGTTGGGTTAGTGCTTTAGCATTAGCAGAACTAATGTTTATGATTAGTGCATTAAAGTTAGCTCAACTAACATTTTAGTCAGCGGTTCCCACCACCCAAAAAGCTTAGATTTAAATAATTAAGAAATTAGACAAAGATCAAGTCATTTATAGCCAAGTGCCGACAGTTTGTACTTCTTTTTACAGTGATTGTAATTATCAAGGAATTATTTCTAAAAATCAATAAATACTGCTAGCTAACTCTGTCCGAGGGCTAGCTTTAGACTATATGGCCTAATATTGATGATATGATATGAGCAATTAACCTTGAAAACAATAAATGGACGATCCCACTACGCCAAAAATAAACAATGTGATTGGCCAGCATAAATGATTCACTATCAGTCATATTCATGGTATAATTTAGAAATCTTCAGAATACAGCTTTGCTTCAACCTGATCCATCATCGTCACCTCAACATTTGAAATTTTCTCAGCCTTACCATTTCTTTCACATCTTCTGACAGATTGAATGCGGTGAATCAGGTGACTACAAACTTTTCACACCACACAGAGTCTTAAAGAAATATGAACATATCCTACCTGTACAGAGCCAGAAAAAAAAAGAAAAAAACCCCAACAACTTTTATTTTCATTTTTTAAAACACCAAAAATACCAACATGGATCAAATCTGAAATTCCCTGTATAAAGCCAAGGCCTACCATGTCCCCTACTTAATCCTGTATGAACATGGTAAAGTGAGTGGATGAGTGAAAAGCATGAGAAAGACCCAACAACACAGATCTCCTCTTTCCACAGAAACAATCACTGTAGTTCAGATTAGGAAACATGCTTACGATTTTCTGCCCTTAACATCTGTCACAATACTTAAGCATGAAATATCTGACTAAGTATCTTGGTGCCATGCCATGCAGCTAAGGTGGAGTCAAAATGGCAACATTATAGATGGCTGTAATTAAATAATGCACAAGACCATTGTGCTTTGTGCTAACCATTTTGGAAACTGGACAGACTCCAAGCCATCTGTGTTTGCTGACTGTCAATGGGTTACTAATGTGTAAAAACAAACGCAGATTTGCTTGTTTTAGATCTTTGTTGGGTTTTTTTATGGAAATCCCTGGAGAAGTCTGGTGATGGCAGTATGATTATTTCAGCCACATGGTCCAAGATGGATAAAAGTGTCAGGTGGCTCTAACTCTCAGTGCTCCAATCAATCTTCTTCAATCAGGAAGACAACTCAAATTCTGAGACCAAACCTGATGGAAAAAAAGAGGCCAAGCATTGAAAATCATGAGGGGAAAAACATTCCAAATATACAAGTCAATCAGTTTGGTATAAATGTAAGAAAATATATAGATGAATGATGGGGGTGGTGGTCAGCCTGCCTGTATGTAGTCCATAATGTTCTATAAATCTTCCTCTATCTTCTCTGTAGTGATGGCAGGACGGGATGAGCTACTCACCAACCCCCCTCCATCTCATTCACATGTCTATCTACCTGTTATCTGTGCCCTTGAGCAAAGATTACCGATGCCCTGCCTTTGATATATGACACATCATGTGCCACAACATTTCATCCAGTGAATTAACCTGGAGAAAAGCAAAAAAATAAAATAAAAATGGTTGCTGTCAGTGCCCCGAATCACTCCCAAGTCCTCGTTTTATGTGTGTGGGTACTCGCTGATATTACAACTGAATCACTGGAGAAGTGTTATCTGACCTTTGCAGGACTCAGCATTATGCCAGCTAGAGTGTTTCAACTCACAGTCAACAAAACAAAAATGAATCGCTATCAAGGGTCTTAATACGCCAGAGGTTAAAAGTGCTTTTATTGTCCATCCTCAAATCCTTTATTACCTTTAAAAAGTTAGACTACTTTTGAGAAAGCGAAACAGTCTGTTCAGAGTGTTTGTCACTTCTTGCTCAAAGGGTTATTTATATATATATTATTTATTGTTTTTAACACTTTAAGGGCTTTTTGTTTTTGTGTGAACTTTTATACCTGATGCTGCTGTTATATTTGGATTTTCCCTTTGAGGGACAATAAAGACTGTTTCTATTTCAATTTCTAACTTTCCAGAAATCATGCAACACATGGACAATGGATGCAAGACAAAAAAGGATGAATAAAATAATTAGGCAAATATTTCGATAATGGATTTTGGAGTAGCTTGAAGTCACTTGACTTGAAGAGCTTTACATGTTTTGGATTTGCATGTTCTCCCCAGGTATGCAATGTTTCATGCCTGGTACTCCAGTTTTCACCCACAGGAATTGGTCTCTCCAACTTGTGTGTCCGTGTCTGCGTGTGAGTGTGTGTGTGTGTGTGTGTGTGTGTGTGTGTGTGTGTGTGTGTGTGTGTGTGTGTGTGTGTAGATGGTTGACTGTCCTGTGTGCCTCTATGAAGAACTCAAAAGCCTGTCTAGTCCATAACGCACTTCTCGCCCAAACACTGCTAGAGATATGCACCAGCTCCAAGCATACAGCAAGAAAATGGCACCTTTTGTGAAAAGCTGCTGTTGAAAAAAAAATATGGGCGAACATATAGTACACGCAGTGTGGCAGTAAAATGCCTCTTCATCACCACAAATCTCACGTCGGCATCTTAAAACAGTTTGTCTCCCTCAGTGTTATTCTTCTTCTTACACACCAGTCACCTGCCTGATACCCCTCAGCCATTTTCCTCAGAAGCTGTCACACACCCCGGCTATAATATATGGCTGCACCAATGAGAACAGCTGTAGCCAATCTCCGTCCTCTCTCGCTCTCCTGGAGCCTACAGCCTGTCCAGCATAAAATAATAAATCAGGATTAATTGATTTTCTGTCACTCATGGAGAAGAAAATAAATTTCCAAGCAGTCTGTTTCCAACAGCATTATAATTTTGTACATGGCATGTAATTTAAGTTTTTTAATTATACATGAGAGTGGAAAAAGTGTGATAAAATGCCCTGCCGCCTGGCTCAAGGCCACAAACGCTGGCCTTCATATGTGCTGAGACAACAACGGCATCAACTTGAGCACACATAAATAATGCATTCATGTATTTAGAAGCTACACATCTCTGTCCAAAAAGAAGAAGAAGAAGAAAAAAAAAAGAGGTTCAGAGTCAAGGTCAAGAGCTGGCTATTTGTCTTAAAGCAATGACGTTCATTTGGAGAGCATGAATCATCAAACGTGTTCTCGGATGCCAAAATGTCAAGAGCAGGAAAGTCGGGATGGCTCTGATTTCCAGCCAGTGACAGGAAAACAGATAATGTGCTAACAAAACTGTGAAACTCTGGAAGCAATAATATGTTCCCTTGGAGCTTGAATACATTTCAAAATGTGTTTATGACGAAAGAGCTGGCCTCGTAAAACAAAGGACAGAAAAATGTAAAGGCCCATTATTAAAGATTTACACACTACAGCATTTGTAGCTGGCTCCTTTTCATTGTTCAGCAGATTAATGAACGGTGCAGAGAATGAGAGGGCATTTCCCTAAGTCGAGCTAAACTGAAGCCTGAGATGAGGCAAGGAAAAGGAGGATGGGAGGGAGCAGCAAACAGGGTCATCAGTAGGCCAGGGTCTTAAATCAGACCAAAGGCCTGACCTGGTGTCAGCACTGGACTAGAGGGGGAGGAAAGTCTTCACAACAATGAGGAGGGGCTGAAAGCAGGCCTATTTGTCGTGGATATCTTTCCCTTTTTTTTCCCAGAAACGACCAGCTGGGACTGAAAAGCAGCTGGACAGAAAGAGGCTACAGTATGAAAAGCCTCTGGGTCACGGAGAACTCTCAGTTACCCTCTAACTCACACAAATGGCACGAGTTTAACGAGGTATCACGCTGGAAATGATTACAAGCTTTGTTCACTCAAAAAAAGCTCAGAAAAAGGAGGAGAAAAAAAAAAGATGTTTCAGTGATTTATTCTGTGGCTGTTGTTTTCTTACCCCGAAAAACGGCTTCACATCTGCAAACTGTCTGATTCCGAGCGTCCTGTGGCTAAAATTACAACGTGATGAATTGCATCATGAAAGATTTAACTGCTTTGACATTAAATAGCGCTCACAGCCTGATGCGGAGGTATTTTACCACAGATAAATACAGCCTATCTCTTGTTTGGTGACATGTGAAAGCGATTCCACACCAGTTAGCAAAATTCTCACCATCCCTCATGTTTTATTTTATTTATTTGAGCTCCAAGCAACATGCATCTTGTTTTCCACTTTTTTGTTTGTTGAGAACTACGATGCTGTGTAGTAGTAGCTTTTAGACAGATTTTATCTGTCTTTGTTTTAAAGAAACAGCAACAACGATCTTAATATCAGACAAACTGAGTAAACAAAAGATGCTGTTTTCAAGTAGTGATTTCACTTATTAAGGGGGTTAAAGGAAATGACTTATGTGAACATGTGCTCCCTAAACTGGTTGTGCCACCATTTGCAGCAGCTACTGCAAATGGTAGCTGCTGCCAATGACAAATATCACAAAATATTTTTGTGATATTTGTCCATCAGTTTTAACCCAAATACCCACTCTTCTTAGCAGATTTATTTTAATTCAGCGAAACTGGAGGGTTTCCCATCAGAAACAGGCTGCTTAGGCGTCACCTGGTCTGGATTAAAGTCAAGACTTTGACTAGGCCACTAGCAAACGCAGAGGAAATCTGCAAGGCAGCAAATACTTTTTCAGAGCACATCTGTTTTTTATCCCGTTGACCTGAACTCGATGAAAAAAATGCATGCTCGTCTAAAATACAATCAAAAGGATTCGGCTAAGCTAACAATCAAATATCCAAGGTCAAGAATACACAGATAATAAATTGCTTGACTGTCATGTTCAATTCTCAGGGCCGCACTATTCCTAACAGGTTTAATTGTTATCAGGATGCTGAACAATCCACTTTGTGTCCTGCGAGCATCCTGCCTCAAGTGAGGAAACGTCCATCGCATTTTCCTGCATCCCGCTGCAACACTGGAGCACTTCGCGATCTGAGATGATTGGGTGAATAAATTGCTTCCACCCCGTCCTCTGCCGACGCTCACGTGGACGAGGAGAGCTATAGCTTTTAATTGTCCTCCTTCCTCCCACTCCGCCTGCGTCTGCAACTCCGTCCTCACTAGAGCGCAGGGCTAAAATAAATTAAGTTCAGCTTGGGCTTTGGCTGAACAAGCTGTACTACAAGGCTGCGGACAAGAGCTCTTAATGTTTTGTGAATGTGCCACATCTGTTAGGAGTTCACAGGGCCAGCAGATTTAGGAAGAAATATTAATGAAATCAATGTTACTTAAGCACTTTAATGTAAGTACTAATAACAGATATATAATTGTTGTATTATGGCAGCTAAACTGCTCAGATTTTACAATCTATGAAAATTCTTTCATACAGTGAAGATGTGCTTCGTTGGGTTGTACAACAAAGCTTTTATATTCACTTTTTATTATGTTACAACCCCAAAATTCAATAGATTTTCATATGATCGATTTCTGAAGTGAACGGACGGAAAATGATGCATGGATTTTAAATTGTTGTGCAGAAAAACATTTTAAATGTGTGCTAAACATTTTGATGCAGCACTAGCTTTTGCAGGAAAAACTGTAGGTATTTTGGGGGGTGTAACTATCAGCTTGTATGTCTACACAATGGAAATTTGGCTCATTCTTCTATGCAAAAGGTCCAAGCTGAGAAATTATTATGAATTATGAGAAATTAGTAATTCTGCGAAAAAGTGACAATTATATTATATAGCATGGAGCCAATTGGTGGTTTGGTTATAGTGTTAAGAAAGCCCAGATTGCATTAATATAGACTTTTTAGTCTATATAATGTCTGTTTTGTTGGTTCTAGTGTTTTTTGTCTATCTCCTAACAATACTTTGTAGATTATCTGCAGTGTTTAGATCAAGCCAGTTTGTTGGCCAGTGAAACACAGTGATACCATGGTCATTAATCAAGGCATTGGTAATTCTGATTTTGCTTTGTAGCCACATTCTGCTAAAAAAATGAATAAATCAGTATCTACACCCATAAAGCTTCACAGCAGAGGGAAGAAAGAATTAATCTAAAATTTTCTAGTATATGATGGATCTGACTTGGGCCTTCATAAATAATTATTGGAACTATACCAGCAAATGTCAGACCCTGGAACCTTGATTATGAAATGGAATGCATCTTCATATCAAAGGATTACTTTGGACCACAGTAATTTCCCTCAGAGCCAGGGAATGTGAACGCATGAGAATCTGTCTCTAATTATTTAATGGGCTTTTCTTCCTAGACCTCTCACTACTGCAGGTCATTTTTTTCTTCCCCTGAACTTTCTACTAAAATGGGGGTTGTCAATAACTGCTTCCAGGTCAACGTTCAACATAGCAGACTCCCCTATGCATGATTGCGTTGTAGGACATATACATAAAATATTCAGAGAAGCTGAATTTGATCAGCCAGCATAATCTAAATTGCCTGTCAAGCTCAAACAGCTTTTTATTCACACAGAGCTTTCAAAATAACAGTAGCATGCTTAAATGTTATATCAATCAAATCAAAGCGGTTTTTATATATGCTGCCAAATTACATCATTGTGAAACAATGCTCAACATTATTTAATTTCAAGAAGTTCTCATCAAATGCAGAAACACCTATTTATTATTGCTCCATTATATCCATTATAACCATTATATCTGTAATTTTTAAATGTACGTAGAGATGCTTAAATGTATAATTTAAGAGTTTTGTGTATGGATTCAAAGTAAATGTTATGGATTCCTTTGTGTTATAAGACAAAGTTGCTGTGAACAGACTTAACCGCAGTTCAAAACATTAATTACAATCTTCAGCGTTCAGCTGAAAGACTTGTCAATCAATTAGGAAGTGACAATGGGTTGAAGCTGCAGCTCTTTTGTTTATGTTTCAATTCTAAATGTTTTCTTCATTGTTCCTTATGCATGCCTTTGTGTAGTAACACCAACCACTGACGAAGAGAGTGCTCATATACCTGCAGCATGCCTTTTTTTTCTTTTTTCTTTTTTTTGTGGGGTCTTAGTATATTGATATACAATCCACCCAGCTTTCTTACAAAATCTGAAAACAATCAGTGTGCAGTGCAGCACAATGCTGAGACATTAATCACAACAGGCAACACTTTATTCCACACAACCACACAGTACTGTTGCAACAGCTGCTAAGCATTCTGCTAAAGCAAATGATTTATAGCTGTGTCGCAATAACGATGAGAAAGAGCCATTACCATATCGACAAGCTCCCAGATGGATTATCTTCATTGATTACTTCATGGCTTGTTGATAAGTATTTGTTTGAAAGGCAAATGAGGAAAGAAAAATGTGCTTGGACGCTTTAAGCAAAGCAAAAAACGAAGTATTTCCAGCCAGATTTGACAAAGCCACGTTACAGACGCTATGCACACTCGCATACAGTCGGGCTGTCAGATCAAAAGAGATGCGAGGTAAATAGTCCGGATGATGAGAAACAGCAAAGCGAGAGTTCACATGTGTAAGATTTCACAGCTAATCACAGATCACTCTGATTCATGGCGCAACTCCTTCTTCCAGCTCGTATATCACATCAAGCTTTCTTTAGCCCCCCCGCCCCCGTCCCCCTCCACCGTCTCGCCACCCGGCCTTCCCATCCTGCAACCTTGCCAAGGTCAGCTGAAGGAAATGATACCGCTACACCGCAAGATTTATGAGAGATTCACTCCCGTTTGCCTCCCTGTTTACAGAATACATCGACTCCCACCAAGGAGCTGTTTCCTTCTCTTAGTGATAACAGAAAGGGAGCCCATCTACTGGATGTCACACAAGGGGTGAGTCCAACAGCTTGTCTCCTGTGACAGGTGCTAATTGAGAAGCAAACACAGCCTAGATCTGTTAGAAAGCCAAAGTGGATACCCATGGACAGGACCAAAAAACTAAAACCACTCAGTTATGGTATAAAAATGTAACAATTTTCAGGTTAGCTTAGTATCTATTAGAGGTAGAATAGGAATCAGAATCAGCCTTAATTATCATTGTACAGAAGCACAACAAAATTTGTGTCAGTACAACCCATCCAAACAACTAGAAAAAAAGACAAAAAAGCAAAAAGAAGTAATAAAAAATAATAATAAAAACAACAGGAAATATTTTTACTTGAGAACAAACCAAAATGAAAGTTATATTTTCAAATAAATAAGCTTAAAAAATACTGTTTGAGTTTTTGGTTATCAAAATGGACAAAATTTATGGACCCTCCAAAAAATATAGTGAAACAATTTTTTTTTTATATTTCTTGGAGTCCTTCTCACTGATGGTGGGTCGAGATAAACAACCAACAAGAAAACCCCAAAAATGTTGTTTTCAACTTCAACCCTAAATCGAAACTTGTCTTTTGTAAAGTTTGGCCCTTATGCTACAAAGTAGAAAGAGTTTGAAAATAAAACAAAAAGACAAGAATTGACTTACCACTAAGCCTATTCTTCTCATATGGACTCTTCATGAAAGTAGACGCCAACAAAGGTCAGTTCTGCCATTGTGAAACAAGTAATACATTTGAGGGTGACTTGTTTATCCAGCCTCTCTATAATGCCAAAAATCTATGTTAGTTTTTCTACATGTCTTGCAAATCTAATGCTAAAAACGTATCAAACTTAAAGAACAGATTTTTGCCAACCAAATCTGACACCTGGTTGCCTGTTATCTCAAGTAGATAATCTTAAATCAGATTAATTAGAAGTGAGGATATAAGGTGGATGGTCTTCACATGCCCTTGGCTTTGTAATAAAGGGATAGCAAATGGGTGCGAGTGCATCACCCTCATCATTGACAGGGTGCTGCCCTGCCCCTTGCTTCCAGAGGACCGGGGCTTTAAATTGCTTCCATCTTTGTGACTCTGATTAATGAGAATAGTTCTAATCGGAGTTCCTCAGGCCAACAGCATTAGTCTTAATCTTCCAGGCTCCATCCAGCAGCAACACTGACATTTAACGTAGTGCTAGTGCAAATGGTAATGAGAATTCATTCCCCAACCAGCAAACTCCTCTACCCTCCACACTGGGCTTGGATTTGGGAAGGTTATTGGCCCCGAGTTTCAGGCCTTATTAGCTTGTTTCAAACCATGAATTGTCTAACACAACTTGTGTTCTAAAGCTACAATGTGTGTGGTCTCACACAAACTTAACAAATCATGCTGAGATTGACAGATTTGGCTTCCCGTTTTACAAATCTAAAGATCGTATTAGGGTTTTTTTTATAATATGAAGAGCATTGATTGTGAAGATGTTAGCTTTGGATCTGACTGTAAAATAAAAGAGAAATATTTGGCAGAGAAGAAAATGTAAAAACCTTCAAGGCATGAAACATGAGGAAATCACAGTCGTCAATTCAAACGTTTGACAAATTGGATAAACACTTTCTGACAAAAAAGAGAATTTGTCTACAACGGACCAGCGCTTTCTCTTTTGTCCAATATTGCAAATATAAATTTGAAAATATGGTAAGGAGAAGCGTTTCTGTGCGACTTCATCTGTGTCTTTACAACAGGGAATTTATGCTCATAGTTAATATGCATTAAATTGTGTAAAGAAAAAAAAAAGGCAACAATAAAAACAGCAGCGTAAAACCATGCAACCTCAATAGAGGCCATTCCTGCTGTCAGGTGCTCTTGAAGTGATGCAAACAGCCCTCCTGTGCTCAGTTAGCAGTAGGTAAATTGCTCTGGGATTTGTGTTGCCGGAATGCTTTAGCAGGTAATTCCTCTCTGTCTTTCATTTTGTTTGTCTGTGTTAAGTTTCCACTCTGGCCCCATCCATTCTCACATCCAGTTCCCGGCTTTGTCCATCCATCAACGGGGCGCACTTTGTCAGCGCTGACTTCATCCCGGCTGCCGCAATCACATCCGAGCTCGGCCCCGACTGCCACTGGGGAGCTTTTTCACCTCCCATCTGCATCCACCCGATGTGCTGACGGAGCCCCTGACGTGTAGTGTTTTCTATTGCACAGGCAAGCAAAAAAAAAAAAAAAAAAAACACTAATGCTGCACCTCATTTCTTCAAACCACTCCAGGCCTCGGCTGGAAGGGGTGGGGGTGAATGAGGTGAGATTGAGAGAGACAGGAAGGTAAAGAGGGGGAGCAGTTTTACGCAGGATTGGCTCTCAGGTCAGGCAACAGCTCAATTTGTCTTTTCTTCTCAAATACATCAATAGACATCACAGCTAGAAAATGTATCACTAATTAAGACTTGATAAGCTGCAAGTCAACTGTACTTTGGAGCAGGAGAGAAAGGAAGGAAAGCAAGAGAGACACGAGAAATGAAGACTTCATTATTCTTAAGGTGCGATTTGGGGAAAATTAGTTTATTAAATCAAGCTCTAGTATGAAATACAATTAGGAAAAAAGCATAATCTTTTGTATTAGTGCCCATATATTAATTTTTCAGCTAAAATATTGGCTCATTGCTCAGTACTCATGAATTCACTTATTTGCAGATTTTTCTGAGACATGTGAAAACTTGTCTTTTATGTGATTTTGTCTAAACTATTCAAAAGAAAATGCTGTTTGGGAAGACAAAATACCTAGAAGAAATGCTACTTCTCTCCACTCCAAGAGAAACGGTCAATCAGCGCAGAGAAAAATGAATTTCAACCCTGGATAAGCTGCCTTGGAAAAGCTGGCCAATGTCATGTCAAGTAGCACTGTACATGGTATCTCATCTTCCCAAGTTGCATTTTTTTGTTGTTGCCATTTTAGAAAACATTCAGCAAAGAAGTAAACTTCTGCAAATAATCTGGGGAAAAAAAATATGCAAATAGGTAAATACGCAACTGTCAGTAGGCTGTGGTCCACTATTTTCTGTGTTGTTTGCTAATAAACTAAGGAAAATTTGACAGAATGAAAATTCATTTCCAATTTTTTAAAAAATCCAATCTGGATCCAGACAGTAGGCTTTCAGAAAGCATATCTGTAAGTTTTATCATGTAGGATGTGCAGCTCCTAATGACCCTACAACATAAAGGCAAAACAACCAGCTGAAACCTCGAGACAGAACAATTATCTACAGAAAATAACACTGCCACTAAAACACAGCGTGTTAAATTTAATCCATAATATTGGCTTCTTCAGTTGAGTTATTTAAAAAAATAGATGACACCAACAAAGATCTTTACAGCTCAAATTCACAGGCGCTATGATTCATGCTCGTTTACATCAGGGTAGCACTAATTAGACTGCAATGGAGGGTTATTAATAGGCTGGACTTTCCAGAATGATCTTGTTATAAATGGGTCCTGTCAAGACTTTCCTCAACCTCCAAATGAGTATTCTCACTTCACTGCCCCCGTCCCAAGTATCAGCACGGGCGCAGAATAACAAATGATTGCTATTAGCTGCATTGTCAGTAATGATGCCTGAGAACAAACAAAAGTTCATAAATAACAATTTGCTGTGGGGAAAAAAGAGCCCTCAAATGAGACAGATATGAAGGTGAGCTGCAGCGAATGACAACAGGGTTTGAGGAGAAGAGGAAGGAAAGGTGCTGCTGGTAACATATGGACGCGTAGATGGACGGAAGGACAGACAAATGACTCGTACAAAATGGATTTCGTGAGTTGTAGCAAATGACGGAGGGCCAGATGAGAAAAGGAGGAGGTTGGATGTTTGAGCAGAGAGAAGAAGGGATGAAGTGGGATCAGGGGAATGAGAATTTAACTGTTCCATCCAGTCCGTTGTTTTCCGTGATGAGCCGTAATGATATTGGCAGGTTGCGGCTTATTCCGCACACGCACGCATACAAACACACATACCAAATAGGAAAAACAAAATTCCCCTACCAAGCACTCAGCTGAGTGGGCTTAAACAACAAAGCAGCTCCTGCTCAAGTCATTTACCCGGACACAAAGGCAATTCCTCATATTAATTAAGCCCTGTCACCGACATGCTCGCTCTCTCTCGCCAGGCACATGTCCGCAGCTCTGATATGTGGGGTAAGTGTTTTCCCTGACGCCTCTCTCAGCTCGCTGTTCGCAAAGAGCCTCTAGTGGGAGCCGCTGTTTACAGAGTCAGTTCCACTTACACAAATCCCCCCTGCCGTGTAAACAATATCCACGGTGACTAAACAGAGCTCTGTGCTGGGTGTTTACGGCATGAAAAATGTTTATCCAATTAAGTGACATTTCAATAACATAATCCTAAAACCATGAAGGCTTTTAACAAGATTACATGACCCACGGAGACGGAGTAGAGTCAACTGCTCTTTGACTTATGTCTCAATAACATTAAGAGCAGTGAAAGAATCTGACCATTGTTACACGGAAGTCCACACAGTGGTCGGTGCCAGAAGAGCCTGGGCATTTCTAATCCAAAACCCTTTAATTGTTGTTTTAGATATTTAGCCAAACTAAATTGAATGGAGGTTCAAAAGTGAGCCTTTGTATTGTATTAGTTCCAGGCATCTTCCCATCACCTCTTTCCAGCTTTCAAGGCTGCTGAAGAAAGACTTGCCCTCAGCATGATTCTACTGGGATAAAGTGATCAGGATGATAAAATTCCCAAAAGGTCTTAAAAATGACAGTAATTTTTCTCATTACTCAAGTCATTTTCCACAAGCCCCAAATAGTAGTAATGAACTACGAATAGCTACTTTAACATCTTTGGCAAAAATCACCAAAACATTTTTTGACCACTACATTAAGACTGCACTGGCAAAAACACTTATATGTCACACAACTGCATCAAAAACATCCGCCCTCGTATTGTGGGATTCATCTGCGTTTAACACACATGATCATAAAATACAGATTCATCGACTAGAAATGTTTGTGGTTGATTTTTCTGGTCCTAGATTGGTTCAAATATCTCCTGGCAGACTGGGACTGCTCTATGTCATGTTTAACCGTCAAATCAGAGCTAACGTCCATGTACGAGGTTCCTCAAGGCTCCATTCTCTGGCCACTTTAAATCAGTATCTATACACTCCTTCTACCTCACATTATGCAGTATGCTGAGATGGGCTCATCCCTAAATTTAAATGTCTACGTAAAGATCTTGATCAGCCTGATAAAATATTAAAATCCTTGACAAAATAAATTGTTTATATAAAATTAGAACACAGAAAACCTAGCACATCTGACATTTCATGGGTTAGCTTATGGTAATGGTATCTTTACAGACCGTTATATGCAGTGGCTGCCTTGGGGATGCAATACAGAAGTAATATATATATATGCACACACACATAAAAACACTGAAGGAAGGAACCGAGTCCGGACTTATAGTCCGAGTCCGGACATATTTTGCATATATATGCAAAATATATATATATATATATATATGCAAAATATGTCCGGACTCTGACTTATAGTCCGAGTTCGGACACATTATACTATAAGTACTATATACTACAAGTACTACAAGTACTATACTATAAGTCCGGATATATATATATATATATATATATATATATGCAAAATGCTACTTTGAGAATCCTGTCTAACACCACGGACATGTATTATATTATAATAGTCCTTAAATCACCACCCAGGCTCCCTGTTTGTAAGATAATAGATTATAATATACCAAAGTTCCTTTATTTTTTTTCTGTAAATCAATTTGGGTTACCTTGTGTATGAATGGTGCTTAACAAATAAACTTTCTTTTCCTTTTCAGTAGGATTTTTGGGTGGAAATAATTAATTCAGCCACTAAATATACCAGTCTAAATAATGAATGGATCAAGATTTAATTTGCTTTACGACAAAATCAAATCGTTCGGAACAACCTTAAGATATCCGGCCAAAGTTAATGAAAAAAAAGAACGTGGAAAATATATCAAAATACTGAATGATTGTTTACGAGTTGTGGCATGAAATGGGAGGATCTGAGAGAGAGGCTGGGGCGCAGAGAGGCGATGGTGACGGATGGACAGAACTGACAGTGCGGTATTCATCCTGCACGCTAGAGCGCACGTCCTGCTAGTGGCAGTCGACAGAGCAATAAATCACAGGCCCTCCATCCTGTATCTACAGCTTATTACATCCACCATGACAAATAAATAATAATCTCTGTCAGCACAGCCCTTTGCTCAAGGATTGAGTCTGAAAGCGTTTGCTCATCACTCCTTTGCCTGAGTGAAAACACCAAAGGGAGGAAACAGGAAGATATAGTTTACTGGGCCTCTGCAGTTCTGATTGACACGTTCCAAACAAGAGCAAAAAAACCCAGCTAAAATTAACAACAAATACATGTGATTGCACATGCATCTATAGGGTTAATATGACGTAATACACAACGGAAGGTGAACATGACTGGATATTAATTGGACATGTAGTTCAGGTATTATTTGAGCTTTTTAGATGCTAATCTGCTGTTTCTAGTATAAAACAACAAAAACCTGTTGCCACTGGTTATGCATCATAACAGTCTGAAAAAAAGTGAGAGCAAAAATCCTTCCAGCTGCACAGCGAAAGCAGAGGGAATAATTGGCCAAACATGTAATGCTCTCAAACCTAAAAAAATTCTAAGAACCAAAGTCAGCAAACAGATCAAATCAGAACTAATGTAACAGAGCTACTGCAACATGTTGTCACCATGAGCAGCACTATTTTTTAACTCTAGGGTTTACTCAAGGATTTTCTCAAGGCTTTTTGAAGGATGATTTAATTTAGCACAGAAAAAAAAGCCATCCAAACCAGCTTAGCCTTATGTGAAAAAATAATTGCCTCCTAAGCCTAATAACTGGTGGTGCCATTCTTAGCAGCAAAAACTGCCATCAAGCACTTCCATCAACTGTCCATCAGTCTTTGACATCGATGTTGAGAAATATTTGCCCAGTGTTCTTTAAAGAATTGCTTTGAAACGACCATACTGGAAGATTTTATTGAGTGAGTCTTGCCAAAGAATCTGAATCTATTTCAAGTCCAGACTTGGTTCCTTCAAAACCTTCCTTCAGTGTTTTTATTTTTTTTAAACCATTCAGATGCAGTTTGATTTGGATTAGTGTTCATTTGCTTTGGATTAGTACCTTGCTGCTTAACCTAAGAACACTTAGCTTAAGGTCATATTCAAACAGCCAGATATTCTCCATCAGCTTTCCAACAAGACAGCCACATTCATGGTCTCATAAATTACAACATGCTGTATAGATCCTAGAGGAGCTCAGTCCCACCGCTACATTAGCTCTACCCCCATCTTAAATGTCAAGTTGATTTTACTTTCTATATAGTGGTAGAGCAGAGGAGCTGGAGGATGGAAATTAAACTACTAAATCTGCAAAAATCAGAGGTCTGGAAGTATTTTAAACTGGTAGCAGTTTAAAATAATATGCCAACTCTGTTTGGTTAATTGGTAGAGTTAATCAGTCGGGCTGGATTGGGCTTGGACACAATAATGTCCATGGGTTCAGGTCAGGTCTGGTTGTATTTTTTTAAGCTTGATCTAAACTTTAAAGAAATATATGCTGACTTCAGTATCTTGGTAATAGAAGAATTTGAGTGTAAGGAGCAGAAAATGTGTTCAGGATTTTTGAAAAATCATGCTGTGAAGTCTGTTCTAATTCACTGGATTATATAGATGGGCTCACAATCCAACTACTGATATAACGTGGTGCTTTGAAGAAAAATGTATCTTACTGGATTATTTCCTTAAACTATTTTTTGTCTGGGCAGAAAATATAGAAAGATCCAAATTAAAAGGTAAGCATTCCTTGCTACTACCCACTTCATAAATATATTTCTCATGCATAGACATGGGGAACATTAAGATACTGCTTAAACACTGAAGATGTAAAACTGTCTGGATTTAGCTGCATCAAATATAATTTTCTATTTGGATAGATTCAGCATTTATATAATTGTTTAATCGATGAATGTGCCATGCTGCTGGCTGTGTTGTTTGGATCAATACAAATTGATTTACATGTGTCTGCAGAGAAACACATCCTCATCATGGCACGTCTCGCTCTTCGCCTCTTCCTCCTCCTCCTCTTCCTCCTGTGACATTATTTAGAGGACACAGGCTATAAAGCTCATTTCAGGCCTTTGTCCTTCCTGCCCTCATGTTTCTGTAAATTATATAAGACCATTTAATCATGCTTAGATGAGGAACCATTTACTTTGCGCCGTCCTTCAATAAAAATTAAAAGCTCTCATAAAAACCGGAACGAGAGCGAGACGCCCTCCCCTAAATCAAAGACCGCTGTTGTTTCAAAAGACGAGCCCCGAACGCTTTTTGGGTCAGTTTTATTTTGACATTTGCAGACAACTTGAGCCGTTGAAAATAAAATAAAATGCACACGAGAGTGTGCAGTCATAAAGGTTAGTGAACTGTAAATGGTGCTCTCCATCTTGCCTTATAGTAGGTGTAAAATTGTAAACATGCCGGGGGGCAGGGGGTGGTTGAGAAAGTCCTGTTGCTCCTTTAGGGACTGCATAAACATTAATCATACGATCACTCCGCAGTGATTAATCACGAGTGCCCGATCACACTCATCTCCAGGAGAAAATAAAGAGCTCGTTATTGCCGTCTCACAACACTGACTGTCACCATGAAATGTAGCTATTACGGACACACACAGAGACGTACGTACACAGCTGCTCATGCCTATACCTTAATATGTTTGATTTAGGATTGGTAAAGGATGAAACAAAAGTTCAGCGCCATGAACAAAAACTCAGCAGCTTTAAAATGGAGTAGAGTGTTACTTCATTTCATCGGTATTGCACTGGTCTTGTAACAATCATGTTCTAGACCCCACCGTTTGCGTTTTTCTTGACAGTGACAGTATTATATGTTAAGATAAATTGCTAGGTCAGGAAAGCTATTACAATATTTTCACAGTACATCACCTAAAGAAGACAGGGCATCATCTAAATACCTGACTCAATATGTAGAGATAGTCTTCAACAAATGTATGTCTTACTCCTGCTGACAATGAAAACATTATTAGTTCAAGTGCCGCCATCATTTTTACCTCATTTTTAACATGACTTGTTGCAGTTAATTGTATGTGAAAGAAAATTTCTATAAAAAGTTGTTCTCTTTATCACTTGTGTCGAAAATATTTTACTGAACTCAAAATGTTTGTTGCAGCAAGACGGCCTAGATACTTAGTTACACTGTTTCTATAAAGAAGAATAGCTAAAGTTTGACAATACTTGGCCAGGATACCCAAAATGTTTGAACCAAGTCATAATGTTTAATACCAACTCTATTAGTAATAGTAATATGTTTGATAGATAGATAGAGCAATAGATATATAAACCACACTTTTCACATTTATACTTTTGAAACATTTGGAAAGCCTCTTATCTTTTCACAATTATGTCCGTCTTTGTCACATAAAATCCCAATAAAGTTGAGCTGATTTTGTGGTTCTGATGAGACAAAATGTGAAAAGACTCGAGAAATACGAAAAAACTGCATTTTGCTGTTCTAATGGCTCTTAGTGTTCCCTAAAAATCATTCATAGTTAGAGAGACTGCTAATCTGCTGATTCTGCTCTGTATACTCAGTATGGGGAAGAGTTTAATGTACAAAGCACTACTAACCATTCAATAGAAATTCTTTAAAGCAAATTATTTCCTGTCATTTCCATAATGTTTATACATACAAGTGCATAAACAGATGAATCTTGCACCTTCAAGCATCTGGATTTTCTATCCAAGCGTAAACCAGACAATTTTCTTTCCTTTCCTGCTATTCTTGCTGATTTGTTATTATGTCAGACAGGGAAGCAGTGTGTCTGAAGTTTTGCTTTAAATAAATCCACAGGTGTGCCAACACTTACCCCAAATGTTGTGAATTAACCCATCAGACGTTTACCACAACTCCTGGGCTCTCCGAATTTGAGGCTTAATCATTGTGGTTTACCTAAACTTGTAAATTTTTCCCAAATACAAATCCTTTTTGGTCATCCTAAAGCTCTAAAACAGGAAATGTTTAGTGCATGTCTGAAAAGGAGAAACAGTTTTCAAGTCTTTTTGTACTGTAAATATCTGGTTTCTACTGTAAACTTCTGTCTTCTGTGAAGGCCTCAGAGGTTTGTTTGAGAACAAACAGCATCACAAAGAAACAAACATGGTGGTAAAGTTGTGGAGAACTTTAAAGCAGGGTCAAGTTATAAAGCAGTATCTAAAACGTCGAACATCTCACAGATCAATGTTCAGTCTATCTTCTGGAAATGGTAAGAGAGCTACCCATAATAGCCAGTAAACTGTTTTTTAAAAAAAGACATAAATGGCCATGTTTGCAGTGTAGAGGAGATAAATAAAATTGGTTTTACTTGTATTTTAACTCCTAATTCTTCCCTGCAGTTTACATGCTTTTGTATTTTAAAATAAACTTTCATTCCTACATGAATATAATTTTATCCTCTTGAAAAATAAACGTATTTTGTAGATTTGTTTTATTCCATACACAGAACCCAATACAACTTCCTTTCTGAATCCAAGCCTATAAGCAGAGGTTGAGACAAAATCCACCTGTCAGCTTGAATTTATTGCAGAAATGTCTGCAATATATGTATGTCAGAGACCTGACGACCTCTGACTGAGAAAGTTAAAACAGCACCTTGTGCAGAAGAAGACAGAGCCTAATTAACATGTTTTTGGGAGACTGTAAATCTTCCCAAAGCAAACTTGGTACCTGAGCTCGCGGGAAGGGCTCAAATTCCACACTGTGGGAGTGAATATATGCCAAGAGGTAAACCACATGTCAGGCCCAAAGCTTGACAGATACGAGTCAGCTGCTGTCAGCCTAAATTCACGCCAATGATTCCTCAAAGGATTATGAGCCTCTAAATCATCTGACTGTACTGGTAATTTACCATAATTCTGGGATTTGCAGTTATTTTCCGTGTCACGGGATGAACAAAGCACACAGACTTAGGTGGGAGAGCCCTGATAAGAGCCGGTTACATTAAAGGGGTCGGGAGTTCACGCCCTTCTCTTCAACTCCTCAGGCGGGATTTTCAACTCCTGACCTTCTGAAAAAGGGGGTGGTCCAACATGCACAGTGGCTGCATTTACAAATGCATGCTGACTCCATGCCAGCAAAGCGGATTTGAGATGAATCTGATAACATCTCACTTTGGAAAGGAGCTGCTCAGCTAGTCCTTTGTATTTATGGACAAGTCTCGTGGCTCTCTGCTCCTCCCCCCAAAACATCAGCACCACCATAAATCATGCTAATTGGTTTACTGATAAAATGTCTGTCAAGCCCTATTCATGTAAAGCTGAGGCAACCCCAGTTACTGTTTAATCTTTGTCCCGCAACAGTTCATCTGTTTAACTGACTTCTGGTGGGAAGAGGTAGAAAGAAAAAAAAAAGGTGTTGTGTATAAAACAGCTCAGCAACACAAATTTTAGACACAGCATGGCTGACCTAGATGATAAACAACCAGACTTTTACTTCAAATATTTTCAGATTAACTCTACATGAGGCCAAATGTAGTTTTCCCCAGCAATTTAGCTTTTCGAAGCAATAAACTGGTATTATTTGTGCTTTGATATGCGTAAATGTCCACACCTTCTAGGCTTTTTTTAAGCACACATTTTACAACAATGTGTGCTTTACACACATTGTTACAACTCTGGACTCTTTAGCAGTGCAGTTGGACACTTTAATGTAACTGGTGTCAGAAATTGCCCATTTGGTATTTGGTAAGTTATATTTTGTGACATAAATACCGTCAAAAATATCTTCTATTTTTTGTCACTTTTCTCTTTATTCCATACATTTCAAGCCATTATCAAATCTTAGCGCTACATTGCCCTCTCCTAACCAACTCATCCACCTATGCTGGATGAGGTTTAATCAAAGGAGCAGCTAAACAGGTAACTCTGGGGGAGCTGCAGCAACTCACTACTCAGGAGGAGGAATTTGTTTCTCTTGAAGTCCACACATCTGGCTTTATGTGAGAGCGGCAAGGAAACAGCCATCAGATATACCCCATTTTAAGTTATCCACAAGTCACACAAGAGACACAGTAAACATGTGGAAGCAACACCTTTTGGTCTACAACCCAAAACCTTTATACAAAATCAGCCTGAATTCACTCTCATCACTGTAAAGCATGGTGGTGGCTGCATCATGTTGTGGGGATGCATGGAGCAGCAATGGCATAGGTTAGATCTGAGGGTGTAAAAATGTAAAACGGTTCAAAGGGTAGGAGTACCTTTTCCCCTTAGCTTACATACAATTTTGCATTGATGTGATAGAAAATGGCAACAACTCACTTGTCGGGTTGGAGGTAACAAATGAAGACTTCTCAGTAACTTTTCGGCAAGGACATGGAAGCCCACAGATCTTAGCTGTCTCTTCTCAACAGATAGGCCACACCCAGACGTTCAGTTATCTGTCAGACTAACATTAAGAGTAAGTCTGCACCGGGCTGTGTGGCGAGAAACCAAGAATAGTACTTGGAAAAAGGCATTCTTGTCTTTCAAAACCATCTGTTGTGGTCACTTCATCAAAAATTGGGACAGAATGAACAGTAGTATTTTAACTGTGCTGAGCAATAAGAATTTCTTCCAACCACAGTATAACTTTAATTCAAAATGCAAGTAAAATCAGCTGTAGATAATCATATATAAGTTCCTGTATAAGTAGACCCCGTGACCCCCATAAGTTGCTGTGGCAATGCAGTGCAATCTATTTTTTGGGGCTGTCGTTGATCTTTGCATGATTAATGGCTTGAAAGGATCCAGAAAAAAGGTCAAACACAGAGTTGGGGATAGAGCCGCTATTCAGGGTAATTAAGAAAAACATGATTAATAACCCCGAGCTGCCACTGTGCTCTGTAAACAAGATGCAGCCGGATGGGATGCATATTATTAATATCATACATTAGTTTCCCAGATGCTTAAGGTGCATTCTTGAAAAAGTTTAATGCTAATTTTGGTAAAAAAAACAGTAATGGCTTGTGATGTATGATGAGATGTGCGAATATAAAAACCTTTACACCTCATTGAAGCTCAGCTTTCCATCTAAAAATAATAAAATAGCTCAAATTACTTCAAAGATGGAAAACTGATTGCATTTAATTACTCCTTAACTTTATTTTTCCCAAGACAAGAGCTGTGGATATCATGAGTATAGTATAATAGCTCCATCTTGGAGACTAATAACAAGCCGTGATTACAGTCATGGTTGAGAGGGGAAATGTCTTCCATTTAGTTTGTTATCTTGCCCATTTTCCTCTCATTCTGCCCAGACAGACAGCAGAGAAAGGGAATTAATCCAGCTTCCATGGAGAGCATTGAGAAAGATGTGACATGATCCAACAAGCAAAGCAGATCAGCTCTGTTGTCTCTCTAAGATCCACTTTAAGCCTGTGCTTCTCAAACTACACTAGTTTTCAAGAGTCAGCAGTAAGACAGTTGCCTTAACTACTGGCAAATGATGGAGCCAGTTGATGTAATATGTGTTCTGAAACACGTACGCCACTTTCTGGGATCAAACAAAGAACAAAAACAGAGAAGGACCAGCAAGTTGAGGTCTGTGGCAACCAATAATGTAATGATCAGTGGTGAAATTTGATATGAGCCGTATTGGCCGTAACCCAGGGTAGCATTAGTAGGGGGTGTACACAAGCCCATTGTGCAAAACAATGTAACTTATCTGTCGACTGTGCCCGGAAGAAGTTTGCAAGCCTGGCGTGTTGTCAATCAGTGTTTGATTGACAACACGCATTTGGCGTTAAATGTTAACATGAACCCCAGAAGACTGAGTGAAAATGCTGTGGGTAAAAATGTCTCATTACCCAGAGTGACATGAGTCTATTACCAACATGAGCTGAAAAGGAAGAAGGAGCAGAGAAGAAGAAGCCATTGCTTTAAATGCAAGATAGAAAGCCAGATCACAGTTTGGAAATTCATTCAGAGACAAAAGCCTTTCATAATTGAACACATGGCCTCTGGTCTGATAACACAAAATGTAAGTCTTTGACTAAAATGACCGTTGTGGACCATTGAAAGTTACATCAAATCTGGAAAAAACATCCCGATTTTTGGAAGGAAACCCAAATCCCACTGAATTTACAGAAACTTAGACATACATACACCTAGAGCTCTGCAATAAATCTCAGCAATATATATTGTGAGAGACACATGATCAATATCAGTAAAAACTGTGTGATAGAATTTTCCATCATTTCACTAAACTTAGATCCATAACCACACAGAACTCTAGGGGATGTAAGCTTTAGTTGCAGCTAGCTAAGCTAGATGGGTGGCATCAACTCGCTCACTCTTTAGTTACCTAGCAACAGCCTGAGGAGTACCTAGCAACCACCTGTTGAGGAACTTGGACAGCAGCAGTTTCAGGTTTAGCCAACATGCCACATAAAAATAAAAAACAACAGCATCAATAGAGAAAATGAGTACAACACCTCAAGAGGAATCAGGAAAGTTCACACCACAAGTTTGCTAGTATTTCAGATATTTATAACAGAAAACCTAATCAATAATTATCAATATCGACTTATATGAAATCCTTACATTGTGATATTTTTAAGCGCATATTTTATTTTTTAAAGGGACTACACAATATCAAACCTGCATAGGACAAACGTCCTGAGGGACAAAACATTTATTAGCTCTTAATAAATGATAACGAGACGTTCAGGATAATTAACCTGCAAATATCCAAAACATTCTCCTATCACTTCAAAGCAGCAGGATGAGGAAATGTGAGCTTCAAAGAAACCGAGGCAGACAAGGCAGCACACACTCATGTATTGAAATAATAGCTGACAAAGATCCTCAGCATTTGTGTCAGTGTAATGCTCAGTGGCACCCAAAGCAGCGCCTTTACTAAAGCCTCCAGTTTAATTTGTGCTGATGGGCCTGGGACTCTCTGTGGGCCGAGGAGGCCCATTGATGCAGGCGGCAGTCTGGCCTAATGCACCAACTTGATAGGAGATGAGTGTGTGTTTGCACGTCTGCGTGTGTGTGTGTGTTTATATGTGTCTGTGTTGATGTGGGGGGAGGATCGGGGGGAAGGAGGGGGGATTAGGTCGCAGCTAGTGGGCACTTGCTGAGGTAAGACCACAGTGACAGTGAGCAGCTGTGAGAACTTTGATTCTCGCTCAACAGGAGTCCGTGCGAAGTAAGAGCATTTCAGAGGTTTGACAAAGGGTTGTTGCAGGGCTCTGATTAAATGTCAACTATGTGCCGATCTCAGCAAGCAGCTGCAGGTGGACAAAAGTGTTAAAGCAGTCAGAGGAAGGTGATGTCATCTATGAAACTCTTTGATCCACAATACACAGGTCTGGTTTGAATCCAGCTAAAACCAAGAAAGGGCGGTAGATTTTGAGAATCTGGATTGCTCAAATGCCAAAAAGCAAAAAGATATTAATTATTAGTTTTCACGACTATCAGGTCAAAACTTCTTGTGATGTCATTAACATGATAGTTTTGTTCAGCAAGTTGCTCAAATGCCGAAAGAGCTCCAAGTCAATTCATCTTCACTTGATACCCGACTGATGCCATGTCACATTATGTAATAGGACCACAATATAATATAATATATTTGGGCTTCAAAATATAAAAAACATAATTAAAACTTTATTATGTAATAATGAATTTGAATGCTTTTTGAAATGCTGTCTGCTACATTACGTATTAAAATTATTACCTTTTACTTTGATTATTACAAAATGCAGAGGCAGCATTTTTTGAAATGATAATGCCGAATTATATAATAAATCCAC
This sequence comes from Micropoecilia bifurca, assembly GCA_903067075.1. Lineage (NCBI taxonomy): Eukaryota > Metazoa > Chordata > Actinopteri > Cyprinodontiformes > Poeciliidae > Micropoecilia > Micropoecilia bifurca. The sequence goes on from CAEGAF010155736.1 coordinate 65,968, forward strand.
ATTATATAATTAACTAGCACAAACCACTGTTTGTTTATCCTAATCAATACTTCTAATAATTATGTTGTAAACCCTACATGTTTAAATATTTGTAGTATTTGAAAACAACTTTTGTACGGTGACAGATGGATGGATTTTTTTTTTATAATTTATCTTTTCTGTTGGGGCTATAAAGCATAAAATCTTCAAAATCTTGCAAACTCTTATTCATTCATTGTGTTGCTTTCAAGTAAATGTTAGACAAAGTGATGAGTTAAAAAAAACAGAGCCTATTGCAATTAGGTTTTTGGACAAATATTTGTTGAAATTATGAAAAAGTTGTTTTAGATTACATCAAAGTACTATATGTGCAGTCCAATAAAAAAATAAATAAATAAATAAATAAAAAATAGCCACAACTGCCTGCAAGAGAGAATTTCACTTTCAGGGTCAGTAGTCATTCTAAAGTAACAAGGCAAGCATATGCCACAGTGGTTCCCACTATGTCCCAAGAAAGATCCAATTAATTCATCAATCTGTACACCTCTGTCACCACCTTGTGCATTTTAGCCCCTTGCCAGCAAAGATCCATCCATTACCTGCCAAGTTGTTCAGCACTTACTCCCCACCACAGTCAGACTGCCAAAAACAGCCATTCACCATGGCTGCTGGGTAATTACACATTGCCTTGACAACGCAAATGATCGTTTTCCTAGCAGTATATTACTTCATTAGTACTTTCCAATATGCTGAATTTTTTTATGTCACTTTTTTCACTTTACTCCATCCATTCGCAACTCGTCTGGACATCATAACAATCATTAATAACTGTCAGACGACAGCATCAGTTCAGCGGGCCGGCTGCCTCATTAGCATGGCCCGGCGTTTGTTCTCTGGTAAAGCTGATTATTTTCTACAACAGGCCAGCCCAATTACTTCAGTGAAATGGTATCACATAAATCAAAACTTAACAAGGTGGCAAATTTGAAGCTATCAGATTCCAAGAGACACTGTAACTAATATGTCACTGTCACAAGTGCTCTCTGTAGGTATGCCTCTGCCATACCAAATATATCATCCCCCCAGGATCTCTGAGGCTTTCCAAGGGAAATTACCATATTCACAAAAGTGGAAGCACAAATGGTATGAAAATGTAAACAGGAAAACCTGCTTTGGGGCAGCAGTGGAAAGGGTGAGATGCTCAGAAAGGAAATGATCCCACTATAATACATTTTCAGGTCAGTCCCGGAGAAAAAACTCAAATGTCTCCTTGGATCCTAGGCCTTTCCCTTTAATTTTTTACATGATGAAAATTATCTATCATATCATGACAGCTACATCAGAGCAATAAAAAACATGTCATCTAAATATGCTTGTAAACCAATTTGTTTTCTTTTGCAATTATACAACTGCACAACTTTGAAAAGCAGAAGTAGAGCCTCCTGCACAACCAACAAGAACATAGCAAGTGGTTTATGGATGGCAAGTCAACAACAAAACACTTGTCTTTTCCATCAGTCATTGTATAACACATGTAGAGATAAAACCAGCTGACCAAACATGCTGAATCACCACTTAAGTTGCTAGGTTGTTAAGAACTGGGCTCGGTTGGGGTTGCTATGTAACAACATAGTGTGACTTCATCAATTGAAAAATGTTAACTTTTTGGCAAAAATGGATGGATGTATTTTTTAAGTAAGTGGATTATTTTCAGAAACAGTTGAAACCCAAATGGAAGTATAAACGTATAAAATGTGAATTTTGCATAACAGGTCTCATTTAATAAATAACAATAACAATTATTCTTTACATTACTAAGTAGGAATTTAGGTCCACTCTTCTTCTCAGAATTGCTCAAGTCAGCTGCACTACAGGATTTTCTAGCATAAATAACCTGCATGTCAATTTCGTAATTTATGGTTCCATTAATTATGTCAGGTCGTTCAGGTCCTAAAGCAGAAAAGCAGATTAAGACCATCATAAATGAGGGAATGTTTAGTTGATCTTTATGCACTTGTGATTGCTCATCCAACCAGCCTGTTTTACTGCAGGAATGATGTTCTTTTTCCATTTAAAAAATGCATCCTGCATTAACTAAGGGTAACTTTGATACTGAGTAGTTCTGATCATCTGAAATATTTTAGTGACAACAAAAGCAAAAAGAAGCATGAATCTGCAGCGGAGCAAATCCATTTTACAGCACCATAGTCGACTAAGACATTCTATCAACGGTACATTTATTTATGTAGAAAGAAAATGATCCTGCTGTAATGCGTTTTCAGGTCAGTGCGGGACAACAAACGCGGGCTTTCTGTCGGATCTCAGGCCTCTCGTTTCAACTTTTTACATGATGATATTCATCCATCACGTCATGACAGCTAAATCAGAACAACAACAAACATGCAAACCCAGCAATCTAAAATATGCTGACACCACGTGCAGGCCCATAAATACTGGAATGCTTCAGCTCTGCTTTGTGTGGCCCCCTTTTTTTGTAGTCTGTTTAAACTAGATTTCCAATCTGCTGGGAATTCCCACAACACAGCATGTGTGATAAAGTACACCTCTGGTATAGGCAGTGACATGAGAGTGATTGCAGAAGCTGTGTAAATGGGTTTCTGTTTGTCTGCCCTTGTTTCTTCAGCACACTGAAGCCGTGCTTACTGACTGGTAAGTAAGTGACTGATTTTCTTCTTGATGTTAGTTAAAGAGGGATTACCTCTCGGTAAACAGTCGCCTCGTCTTAACGTCATTTGATTCATTCGCTTTCCTTCGGATTGCAGCTCCTTCCTCGTTTTTAAGAGAGAATCGAGGACAGACGGATGCAGACTTAAAGTTTCTGATCTTTAGCAGAAGTTATGGAGGGTTATCTTTGGCTGTATATCTCTGCTCTGGCAGCATTCCCTTGGTGATGAAGGATTAACCACCGCAGCTGTCTCCTCCCCGGGATGATGCAGTGCGCTGCTCCCCGACGCGACAGCATCACTTAATCTTAATGTCCGCCTCTACGGAGCGGCCGCACAGGACAAAGCCAATCAGCATCACATGCCATGGGGATGGACCTACAGCTTGGCCCTGGAGTTTCTCACCCTTGCAGGCCTATTCATCAACTTCAGCCACACCAATCCCAGAGTTCTCCCCTCGCAAACCGCAGCTGAGCCGGCCGGTGATGTATGGGACAATGAAAAGGGTGTGGGGGGTGTCCTGGCACACGCAGGAGAACACTTATCAGATTGCACATTATGCACTGCTTTGTGTTCCCAGGGACAAAAAGGAAGGGAGAGGAGTAATGAATGTACTCTGCCTTTCCTTCAGCCCAGACCACCTATTTGCAGTGTTTAAAGAGATATCTGCTCAATAGTGCTCCGGCATTAAGAATGGGCCAGATCTGGAATAATGATCACTGCTCATTTAGATAAATTGGACTCGGGGAATCAATTTGTAAAGGCCTGAATTCACCTGGAAACTAAAACAATGGAAATGCATCTGCATCTTCTCAGCAACCACCTGCATGGCTGTAGCTGCAAAGAGCTCAGCGTCAGCCAGCTATGGGTCAGTTTGCCTGTTCGCCTGTTCATACCTCCCCTTTGATACCCAGACATTGTCATTTCATCCCAGTCTACTTTGATTACCAACCAGTAAACAAAGCCATTTCATACTGTAGTAGTTCAATATTACTGATATGATAAAGATAAACAGAATACAATATCAGAAGATCTTTCCTTCTCTTCTTTTCTGGCATCAGGAGACCCTCCTCACTCTATGTTAGCTTCAGCATCTAGGTCATTTCATATCATGTGGGGGTAATCTAGGGCAGACCCTCACTGACAAAAGTCTCTAGCAAGATTAAAAGAAGTTGCTAAAATCGTTACTAGTTGCTTTCTTAATTTTAAAAAAGTGGACAACAGAAAAGCTCATGATTGGACCAAAGAGGACTAGAACCAGACATTGGTCACAGCAACAATATTTCCCCATAAAAGGTTAAACAGTGCGTGATATTTGTCATAGATCCTCTTTAGTTGTGGGAGCAATAAGTCGACTGTTACCGTCTGTCACAAAAAAGATTTTAGATAAGCTGCCCAAGATAGCTAATATGTTTCGTTAAGACACCAAGCTTAACATGACATATTAAGAAAGCAAAGGAGAATTTAAATGAATTGTATGTGTTCTTTGAGGACGATTATGAGTATCTATATACAATTATTTAAAATAATTATAATAAAAACTATAGAGAAAAATATCCTGAAATACAACTGTTTAACTACAGATGTAGAAAATTGTTTGTTTATGGGTATAAAATGGAAGTATGAAATGGTAATGTCAAAATATGAAATGGGGGTATGAATTGAGGAAGGAGTGGATAAAAAATGAAGCCCATATCCTCCACTGAAAGGTTGGTACTGCTTTCATTTAACATCAAAGGACAAAGGAAGATAAAATCCAGATAACCCTTTAAAGTAACAAAAGTTGATCTAAACATATTGATTAAAAATATATATATACTCACCATATCGCAAGTCTTCTAATATAAATTATGCCAAACAATATCGCGACGATAACCTAACCATAGCAATTTGAGTACTTTGGCAGCGTCAGCCGGCGGCCCCTGTTGAGAACCCGATAATAAAGAGATGACACTTTTATGATACCATAATTAACAGTGCTCCAGGATAAAATTAAATCAATATGCCCATCTAATATCATTTTCTCTAGTTATGCAAATCAAACATTCAAAGCCCTTGGAAAGTGATATGAATTGCTTTCACATTTCAGTTCACACATATTATCATATCAGAGCTCTTGGGTTTGATGACATGGAGGACAGTTGGGGGGGGTTAACGATGTGAAGATTTTACTGTAGAGAGAGAAGGAGAGCCTCTCTGACTGCTGATTAGCTCCCTGTAACAGGGAGATAATGTGAGTGCTTAGATCGAAACACTTCTACTCATTTCTAAGATAAAACAGTTAAATCTCACTAAAAGAAATCTCCTGAACATTACAGCTCAGAACTAAGCCCCTGCTGCTGCTGAGTAATGAAACGGCTGCAATATAACAAGACAGAGTTTAATTCCTGAGAGTAAATCTTAGTACTATTCTCCGGCGAAACTGCACAGCCTTTCCCTATATGGGTGTGGGACAAAAGAGAGGCTGCAAAAGCTCGGCGCAGACAACACGAACAGTAGAAGGGGGAGCCTAATGGCCGTGATTAATGACAATAGGCCAGAGGAGAGCTGGGACACTGGCGCTACATATATCATCCCTTCTCATCAGTCCCTGCACCTCTGTGGCCTCCTCCCTGCAAACCAGCACATTACGCTAAGTAAAAAAAAAAAAAAAAAAAAAGAACTCATCTGGTCTCAGTCAGCAAACCACAGGCAAGCTTTTCATATGATTCTTTATTGGCCTCGCAGATGATGGCTAAGCAGGGAAATGACATGTAGAATAAGATATAATGAGTAAAGGGGAGACGGCTTTGTGTGCGATCACTCATGTTTTCCATGGACCAAATACTTCCTGCGCTTAAGTCACATCTCCAAGGTCTAATCTTCCATATGGAGGGAGATGAGTTATTGGCTATTTATGAATAGAAGTGATGATGAATGGCGCTGCATTTATCTGCATAAGTAACTCCAAGGCTATAATAAACATAGTTTGCACTCAGGGCAGCGCTTTATTTATGAGGCCTCTACGAATAGATATTATGTGGCCATCATCAGTTCCTTTCACTTCCCCGAGGAGAAGATAGGAAATGGCTCCACTACAGTGGTTTGTAAAAGTATTCATACCTAGTGAACTTTTCCCCTCTTTATCACATCACAACCACAAACTTCAATGCATTTTATTGGTATTTTAAGTGATAGACCAAGACAGAGTGGAGCAAAACTATAGTAGATAAAAAAATATGGTGAGAGATGGTTTTGATAATTGTTTTAAAAATAAAATCTGAAGAGTGTGGCATGCATTAGTGTTTCCCTGTCTTCTGCACTGACACCACTAAATGAGACCCAGTTCAGCAGTTACATGAAGATAGTCTGCTTTTATCTCTTTTACACTAAATGTAAATACTCCTATTCTACAAAGGCTTCAGATTTTTATTAAAGAACATTAGATGCCATCATGAAGACCAAGAGACACACCAGACACGTATAAGCTAGGTAAAGAATAGATTAGCTATTAGAAGTGTGCCCATCACACTTCTAAGGAGAATCCCTTATCAAAATGTTTTTACTTTTTTCCAAGCAGTGACATCAGAAAACAGCTTTTAGACCCTACAGTCTTTCACTTTAGCTTTGCCACACATTTATTCAATTGTTTAATTTAAAACTAGAACTAGAATTTTGTATTTATCCCCAAATGGTTACATGGGGGGGATCGTTATAATTGTTTCTCCATGTTTTTTCAGTCTCAATTGGTGTCCTATTTTCCCATTTAACCTTTTCTTAATAAAACCTTTTTTCTTTTTTTCTTTTTTAAATAAAGTTGGCTTCCTTGCTCACAATTTAGATCATAACATTTCAATGCAGTTCAAGCTACTGGTGTTGGACAAAGCTCCAAGAACAAGTTGTTCTGCTGCTTTATTGAAGAGGCCATGATTTTTAAAAATTGGCCACTCGGAACAAGGCTGGATGAGTGCTGCAGGGTTTTTTCTTCTTTTTTTTATTGTAATGCCCTTACAAAGCCTACAGCCTACTGTAAATCAAAGCTGCTGAAAAAGCCAGTTAGTTCACAAAATTATGTTTGATCAACCCTCTATGAGTCAACTAAGTGTAGGTCTGTGATGCTGAATAACCCAGAAGGCACAATGACATTAAAAACATCACCGATTATCAGCCCTAACAAGCATTAACATTAAAAACATCAATTCAATTTAGTTCAAAAGTACTTTATTTATCCCGAAGTGAAAATAAAGCTGTTGCAACTCATATCCTCCAAGAATCTAGAAAGAGTCATTAGGAATAGTGATGCTGTGGGCAGGAAGGCTCTCTGACAGCAGTCAGTCTTGCAACATGTGAAGAGGCCCTCTGACTGGAGGCTGTTTTTGTATAACTGTCTCATGGCATGACATGCTAACAGCTCAATTTCCAGGCAGCACAGGAGATATTTTACAGTGCAGAAACATGGATGACATCACGGGTTTTGGCAAACACTGCTAGTTCAATTATCGTATTTCCGCACTATAAGGCGCACCTAAAAAACTTCAATTTCCTCAAAAGGCGACAGTGTGCCTTATAATCCGATGCGCCTTATATATGGATCAATATCGAGCCACAACAAGTCTAGCAACTACGGTAAGCAGTTGCCGACTTCATTTTCGCCCGTAGAAGAAGAACTGCACGGTGCATGCTGGGATAGTTGTCAGAACACTGACAGAACACTGTAATCCATTAATAAGGTTTGACTCACCTATATACATACAGACCGTCTAGAATCGGGTCGTCTGCAGGTCATTTAGTACCACGTTCTCCACAAACATGCTGTGCACGAACGGAGAAGGGTGACCGTCGTCCGGCCACGTCCCGACCCAGTCACGGAAGGCTCTCCTCGCCGACCAGAGTCGGACTATCTTGTTGACATTTTTTATGTCAACAAAGTGGCTTTAGACATTCATCCGGGGAGCTTCGACTAGGGCTACCAAGGAACCAGCCCCTATACATTTAAAGCCGGGGGAAGAGAGAGAGACTGCGGCGGCAGCGTGTCGGTTGGTCTGTGTTACCCAGAAAACAGTTGGGCACAATATCACAACACCAACACCGTGAGTGAAACAAAGACTGGGGCAGCTACTATATAAAGTACTCAGGGACTATTTCTTTACAAATGTGGATGCGTAATAATAGAGTAAGGAATAAATCGGCAATCCTAACCTTAGCCTCTATTCTATGCACCTTATATTGCGGTGCGCCATATAAATGAAAAAAGTTTTTAAATAAGCAATTCATTGAAGGTGCGCCTTATAGTGAGGAAAATACAATAATTTACTTTTCTTCTTTATATCTCGGTTTGACTGAATGGATAGAAAACCATGCAGGCAGGGAGATGTTGGAGTTGGGGATGTGATCCTTGCACATTATGATCAACGGAATGGATCAAAAGAAGGTTGTGCAAAGTGTAGATCTGAGACTGAATGAACACATACAGGTCACACTTTTCAAATCTGTAAAACTAAAACATTTTTATTTTTGTCATCTTTACAGTTATGCGCTACTCTTTGTTCCTCTGTCTCACAAAATTCCAATAATTTACTTTGAGGTTCGTAGGTGAAAAGTGCCAAAACATGAAAAGTCCAAGGGGTGTGAACATTTTTGCAAGGTACTGTATATTCAAAACTCTTACAATTTAAACTCCTGTGAGAAGACTTACTGCCATCACCATAATCAGCTCTACTTGGGGTTTAGTTATGACCAATTAATGAACCACATTCTTGTGGGAATTATAACACACTGAGGAACTTGAAGTTTTAATTAGGAGGCACCTTGTTGGATTCAAGTTAATGCCTTCATCGTACTGAAAACATGGCAAATTAATCCCCAATTAATACTACAGGCAGATTTAGTTATTATGAAACAGCTTTCCACATAACAGGGTTAAAAAATCCCCTAAGTTCTTACAGTAATCTTATTTTGGGAGCAAAATACGGTATTTTGCTAAAGAGAAGCTCAACTACCTCCTAGCTTTTACTTATTTTTTTTAATAAGAATAGAAGACAAGATTAATAATCTTTTACCCCAAGGCTATCATCCCCTTTACCAGCTGCATAAATTAGAAGTTATTTTAAAGTCATGTAAAGAAGCAAAGTGCATTTATCCAAGTAAAACCAATTATTTTCAATATCTATTTTCAGAGTAATCCACTAAAAGCACAATTGTATCTCAAGACATATATACTGGCACATCAAAAAGGGAAAAAAGGGAACTTATGTTGAGGTTGAGAAATTAAGTGTCCTGCAGTTTTTAAACTCATCTTGCATAATTAGGACATTCAGTTTTTCAAAAATTACTTTATTTTGAACTTAGAGCACTGGTCCTTTTCTTTTGACATCCACCGGAAATAATGTCCAAAAGCCTTAAAGTAAATACTTGTTTTATAGCTGCAGTATAATCTCCCACTAAAAAAAACCTTAATCTGCCAATACACATATTTGGTGAGAAGAAAAAATGCACAACCTCCAACCCGACCTATAACCCCAAGTGAATCATACTCAACAATAGCAATGATGGGCTACATTTTGGTCATGTTTATTCATTTTATGACATAGAATCTTTATGCTGTTCACCATTCTTGTTTTCTTGCATTTACCACAAACCTCAATCAGGAAGGTTTTACGCATGTGCCCTAGTCTATGTTTAGCTCCACCTACAGGCCTGGGGGAGTAAAAAAACCAATAAAAAAAACAGTAAAAATACTGTTCTGTTCTTTTCTTTCTGTGTGAATGAAAACATTTCTGGAAAAGGTCCCCTGTGGATGCAGGTGTTTGCAAAACCGACAACCTCTTTAAGAGAAAATATTCTTATATGTACAAGAATGTCAATTAGTACTTTCCTTAAAACCTTGCTGTAGCAGGTAAATCTATTACAAAATACATTTTACGCATTCAGTATTAAATACAAGAAAAAATACTTATATTGATTTAAAAGTTACAATTCATGACTGCTTTCTGTGTGCTGTGTCTTTTAATGCCTATACAAAATTTATGGTATCCCCTCTCAGTATTGGCCGCAACATCTAATATACCAATCATGGCACATAAAAAATTAGAACTGCCCTTAAAAAAAGTATTTTTTTAATTCAAACTAACCAATGTACATTGTTATTTTTTTTTTTTAAATCAAGTATTCTTTGTAACTTTCCCTTTTGGGTTAAATTGCTCTAAACATGTGTTCTCACACTGGATTCTTGTTCCGCTTCATACCAACAGGCAAGTAGACATGAATCATCACCCCAGCCATCTATGTTTCATAACTGCCTGTTCCTGACAGTAGAGAGAATTAAGAGCTTCTCACTTTCCTCACTGTGTCTTCTGCTCTCTGAAAGCACAAACACGGCATCTTGCGAGAAAACAAAACATCTTTTGTCTATCTAACTGGTTTCTCCCACTTTCCACGGGTGCTGTGTATAATTAATATCTCAGCAGTGCCCGGGGTTGTCATTTTTCAAATGGTTTCCCTGGAAATGTTCTACACCTCTTAATGGCCCTGCTAATGCTGTAGCTGTCATGTCTTGGACAGCTGCACTTTCAGAAGACAAACTCAGCTGTGCCACCAGCTTCTCTGCGGACTTACTTACTCACTGGCTTAGAGGCCCGTCTTGCCAGCTGGTGATAGTGCACACAACATTTGATTAATCGGCGCCTTGTGTGCATGAGTGGCGAGTCACCTTCCAGTCTACTGAATATTTTAGCACTTGTTTGTGTGGGAATGTCCATCAAACAACTGGCCACAAATTCAGTCAAATACAAATTGACTGTTCAGCTTGGTAATGATTTGTGAAAATGACAGAAAAATACGTTTATGTTTGATAGAAGCAGCATTATTTTTAATAAGAAAACTTTTGTTGAGTTTCAGGGGGAAAAAACATGTAAATAGATTTTTGTTTTATTTGTCTGGTAATTGAAGCTATGAAAAGAGGTTGATTTGGTGTCTGCTGAACCATTTATGTGTTGATTTGGCCCTCCATTTTGGATTTGGACTTGCATTTTATTCTGCTACAAAACCAGTGATAAATTGTTTTCAGATTTTTGGCAAAACTCTGCAAATGATCCACTAAAATACCTTGGTATTTCAGAGATAATGATGCAAAAATTCAAGATTTACAGAAACAGACTCACAGCATCAGTTTCTCCACTTAACTCAACACCGGGGATGATATGCTTGTCAGTATAATCCCATGTCTATTATTAAACTGACTTTGAAAAAAGAAATAAAGCTAAAACCATCCAATTGCCATCTCATCTGACTTAAACGGATAGATTTTGGCAAAATTTATCTGTATAGTTATTCCTGGATTATTTGAGTATTTATTTACTTATTTACAAATCTTTGCTAGGGACGACAATTGAGCAAAGGGCATTTGGTTAGTTTGAAAATAAATCATGACTATGTATAGATTTAATATATGCATATGTCTAAACAAGCTGTATGTTATTTTCATGTTTTTATTCTCTAATGCGATTTAAGCTTGTATTTACATTCCTTTCTTTTGCAGCAGACCGACTTCAGGATTATTGCAAGTTAACAAGATATTTCTTCCAATGGATCCATTTGTGTCTGACAGAAGATCCTTTGGTGGTTTGTTGAGCCAGAGGGCTGAAAAACATCTGCAAATCAAAGTATCGTTAGAACTGATATTTCAACCAAACTTTCTCACTTGTAGATCAAAGAGTTTTTGGAATAAAATTAAAATCCCGAGAGCAGTTTGTCCACCCCCTTGAAGCGATCATAAGATAAAGTGAAGATGTCACAAGATAATCAAGTTTCGACAGAGGGTAATAAAAAAAAAAGCAATATTTTTTTCAAATGCTTACAGAGATAAGGTCATGAGGAGCCTTAAAAATTACTTTGAAAAAAAGAGAAAAGGAAAGAAGGATCATATCTTAGATTTCATATAATTAGAAACTAATATGAATTAACAAAAGGAGTCATTATGAACAATTAATTTCTGTTTTGTCTGTCATCTTATGACTCTTTCGCCTAACAGAGTAAGGTTAGTACCTAAATACTTTAAATCCAGAAATGATTACTTGAGACTACGGCTGTTTAAATTAAATTAAATGGTATTGCAACCTAAATGAGCTTGCTTCTTTTATATTTATGTGTACCCATGTTGACTGGTAAAAATATGTAAAAAGTATTAAAGTAAATGCATTCTTTCTTTCTTTTTTTTTGCAGTAGCATAATACTACAGTAAAAAAAAGTTTAAGCTTAAATGCATTATGTTTTTTCAATGGAGGGAAAAAATTGTGCTTTTTTTGTAACAAATCATAAATGTAATTATTTGCGTCTTACCTCTAACAATTCATACAAAGTAAAATTAACTGAAACGTTAAATGAAAATAAAATTATTATAATTATGAATAAAAATTAACAATCCATCACTTTCTCTGTTCCTGTTGTATAAATATAATGAAGAGGACCTGAAATTCAAGAAAGGTAAATGTGAAATGTCACTTTTGCTGGTACCAGAGTTTGATATGCAATGAAAAAAAAAGCATGAATTAGGAGAAGAAAGTTCATTTGTGGGGTCAAACATATTTATTACTTTTCACTCATTCTGTCTCTTACTCTGATATTCCTCTCTCTTATAGCAGCCATCACAGCTACATGTATATGGACAAATATGTAACTTATGGAAAAACATTACTTAGTGACTTGTAGGAATTTGGGACAGTCAAAGGCTACTTTTCTTACTGCTTCGTCTTTGTGTCCTTCTCTGTTTCATGTCCTTCCTTCCTGATTGAAAGCCGATTGTGAAACCTAATTTTTATAGTTTACATATTCAGAGCTGAAAACTCCAAAAAGTCCTGCAGTGTGCATCTTTCTTTTCATTTCATTTTTATTTGAAACCAAAAACATATGGTCATTCAAACAAGGACAGGAAATGCCACTGTTTTTGCCCTCTAATTAAAAATGATAAAAATGCACAAAAAAGATGTTTTTAAAACCCATTAGTTTTCCTTTGAGCTTTCTTTTTCACATGCATCACCCCCCCGAAAAAAGGCAAATTTAACAACCCTTCAACACAAAGCAAAAAACAGATCCACTGAAGTCCAAATCTGCCAGTAATGATAAGTAAAACCACCGTGATGTGTGATATAATCACTGGGTAAGCATAAGAGCTGCTGTTTTTCTCTTTTCTAACACTATCTCTTTATTCCTCTGCTGAAAGCAGATAGTGTTGACTGTGAGATGGCTATCATAATTCATGGGAGTTCAGATGGAGTTCAGGACAAACACTTCACATGCTTGTTACTTGTTAATAAAATGACAGAAGACAGATAAAGCCCCTGTTATTTGGACATGTGGATCATGTGTGGATGGTGGAAATAAAGAAGTCATTGTAGCAGCCAGGCTTCACTCGAGGTCAGAGGACCATGTAATAGTGTTAATCTTGAATCAAGAAGTGTGAGGTCACAGGACATAAGATACCGAAACACAAAAACAAGTTTAAGTAGAGGACACTAACTGTTACAAGCCTTGAAAAACTGTGGCTTTTTATGTCTGCATCTCTGTCTGAAGCGAAGCATGCAGGTGGCCCCTGAGCCCCCCGCTTTCCAGCAGCTTAGACCTGGTTGTTTGATGAGGGCTTATCCCTCAGCTGACATATTATCATTGGACAGGCCTCTGGCTGAGAAAAAAAGAATGAGCGACGCATGGGATTAGCCTCCGCACTCGTGCTAATGCAGTCAAACTGTCAGAGGGATCAAAGCCGCTCGCTTCAGATTAAGACCAATTAAAGCAGGTGGCCCTGCACAAATTAATAGCTGGAGCACTCACCTGTTAAAAAGGAGGAAAAGCACTGAGGGGCTTTGTTCTTTCGGATGAAGTGAGAACGTGTCCAGCTTTCCTCTTGCCAGTGATGCGTTTCGGCAGGCAGTCAGCAAACACAATCACTTGTTTCATGGTGCTGAGAAAAAACAAAGCATGTGCTTAAGTTCTTACACATGAACTCAAGCCTCCCGAAGTGAGTGGCCGTGTGCTTGATGCGAGCCAGACAGTTTGACTGATGCTTTTAGCTTCATTTCAGTCCTTGCAAAACTATTAATACTCTTTGGACATGTTGACATTTTGTTGCATTGCATGACATTAAAATATACATGCTTCTCAACACTTTTGCCTCTTGTGTTCAAAGATGCTCTCCATCCAATCTGACTGACTTTTTGATACTGGTAAAAAAAAAAAACTCTAGCAGATCTTCCCAAAAGTCTGTTTACAGTAAAAAAAAATGTGAGGGGACCGAATACAAATGCACTCTAGAGACTATTTTGTTGTTAAAATGTTTTAGAACTACAATGTCTTAAGTCAAAATGTTCAAGAGGTAGAGATACATTTGCATAGGATTGTATTAGACAACAGCTTGGTCTTTTTCAGAGCTCTACACTCTAAAAGGTTTTCAAATGACCCAACACAGCTAAACAGCAAGAGTCTCTTATTTCAAAATTATAAGACTGCTTCATCCAATTTAGAAAAGGGTTTTTCCTGTCTGAGACTGTTTTGGAGAGTGGGTTAACAGTCTTACAGAAATGGGAACATCCGAGTCTGAGGCATCTGAACCACAGCTGGTCAGATAGCCTGTGGGGTCATCTGAGGGCCAACGGAGGCTCTGCTGATCAAGGCCTCTCCTCTCGACAGGGGGATGAATGATGACTGCAGAGTAAATGCCAAAACTATAAATTTCATCCCACACTGAGCCAAAGCTCCTCCAGAGTTTATTTACATTTTGACATAGCATCTACTCTCGAGCGTCAATGTCGAAGGATCTCTCAGGATGGGGTGAATTAGTGATGCCAGTGCACGCGCTCTAAAGCACACATAGTCCGGGAAAGTTAATTTTGCTCCGACATGTCGGCCGTGCATGGCGCTGCTGAGACGACTGAAAGAATCTTTCATTAACTTGTCTTTTCTAGTTACGCTCCCTGAATCTTGCTTTTGACTCGATCCAGCAGTGCTGAGCAGATCCAGTCGCAGGGTGTAAACTGCTCCTCAAACGCCGCTTTGTCCCATTAATTACTAACATTAATGAGAACGCGAGGAAAAAAAGGGGGAAAGAAAGTCTAAAGAATCTGAGACCAGTCGCATTTTTATATGTGGAAACTAAATAAATAACCTCAGCACCCCTGTGGCTAACTTTCCAATGTGCTTCGTAAGAGAGGCCTGTTTGATGTGGATGCCTAGAGTCGACTGTGTTTGGACAGTCATGAGGTGGGGCTGCCAGGCTTTTAACTGCTCCAGAGAACACAACCCACCACAGAGTGGCTCATAGGAGTCCCTCTGTCCTGAGGCTGGACACAAACTATCAACGGAGAGAATGAAAAAGAGAGAGAGAGCCAGACAGAGACCCACACTGGGATTTATTTCAGCACAGACCTGCAGGCGAAGACTGTGGAACACCTAAAAACATTTGCAGCCATTTAAGTTTATGCTAGAAAATACAAAAAAAATGAGGATTTCGCTTAATTTGATTTCTATTTGCTGCATTTCGTTTGATTCTTGTGATCTTGTCAAAGGTGAAACTGTGGGATCTCAAAAGTAGCTTAAAGTAAAATCATTCATCCCACCGAAGATATATTCAGACAGGGTGCAAATAACTCGTTGCTCCCATTTAGTGCTGTGGGAAGCAGGGAATGTCTAATTTGAGAGAACGAGCGCGCTTAAGTTATTACTGCAGAAAGGCAATCTGTCAAAGGCAGGCTGTTTTGGCATGTCGCATACCACTGCTGAGATCATAGAGTCAGATTCTGCTTGCAATTACCGCCGAAGGACCTTGGGTACAGGCAGGCGGCCATTAATCCTCCTTCTGGCCCCGTACATTCTGACATGTCAAAATCCTCACTGTCCTCCGCACGACGACTCTGGGGAAAAGAAAAAAAAAAAGAATGAAATTAAAAATGCACCCAAGCAGCCAAAACCACACCAGTGGAGTAATCGACGCCATCATTAGTTTAATTAGGTTCCTTTAAGTCGGCAGTATGTTATTATGACTTACTTTGTCCTGTATGAATGTTATGCGGGGGGATGAGACCACTGACATTTGCTTGATTAAGAGTTTATTAGAAAGTGGAGGGGGACAAAAAGCAGAGTCCCAGTTGTGAAGTGAGTGGTAGTTCTTTTTTTATTATTATTATATTTTAGAGCAAGAATACCTGAAAATCTCAAAGGTATGTGGGTAAATCAAAGTTGGTCTTTCTCTTGTTTTTCAAAATGAACTAAAAACTTTTTATCTCATACAAAACAAAAATCACTTGCAGCCACACCCTCAATGCACTATCCCATCCCCAAGGGTGATGTCAGTGTCCACCACCATTTTGAAGTCTGTCATTTTGTTTTGTTCCAGAAAAATAATGTAGCTTTCTTGTAGAAAAAAAAAATTAAGCAAGTAAACAATTAAAGAGACCAGATATCTCCTCGCCCACCAAGAACAGTTCTCTAAACTCAGGAATAAACACACTTGAAAACTTAAAATTCAGGGATGCAACAACCAGAAACCAGTTTAAAAAAGTGGATTTTGTTGGTGGAAGAAGAAACTTACAAAGTCATGCTCTCCATGACTGCATGCAAAGAGAGGAGAGAGGAAGGTTTTTATTCAAGGTTTGTCTTAATTTTCAATCTTGTGAGTAGAGTATTAAACTTTATCATCTTAGAGTTACTACAAAATGAAACACAAAATATTCCAGTTATATCCACTTAGATAAAAAAAAAACCTCTGTGAAGAATGAAACTATGTTAACTGAGAGCCTCAATCCCTTGTTTAAGGTAGCTGTTGAAGTAACTTCTCCAGTTTGGGCGTCACTGGCCCAAGTGGTCTAATGACCACAGGAACGGTTGTTGTCGTCCCCTGTCAGGTTTTCTCCAGCTCCTCCCTGAGCCCTTGGTTTTTCTCCACCTTCCTGATGTTTCAGTCATGTGGCTGTCAATTGGTTGACCATTACCACTTCTGCTTGTAAGAATCATAATTCAATACATACTTCAGTTTTAAAGTCACAGTCTGGTATAATTTTGGTTAAAGCAAGAGAGAAAAATACAAAGCAGCCATTTTGGAATTGACTTGTGATTTGGTTGGATTTTCTTTAATTAATAAAGTATAGCCATTGCATGGATGAACAGATGGATGGAAGGAAAACTATAAAACCATGTACTTTGGAGCTGTTTCGATAATTAGACAACACAGTGTAAGGTCACAAATTCACCCTAAATGATTTTCATGGATTATGAATGTGATTGATTTATAACCATTAATACAATTTAAAGTAGCTTAAAATCACTATGCCTACTTACAAAAAAATACATTTATTAATGAAAAACAAGATTGTCAGAATGATTGACATTCCATGAACTATGGCATTACCCTTATTGCCACGCCTTCAAATATCTGCGTGGTGTGTCATGGTATGTCTGAGCATCTGTGTGCAATTGGAATGACTAGCATGACTGCCGTGCAGATGGTCACAGGATGTGACCACCTCAGATCTCCTGTTCCCATCCATCCACCGCTAAATAGCTCCTTTGACACTCTGTGCACACCGCCTGTCCTGATCACATGATCATCACCATTTTGAAAACACAAAAACGAGATGAACAGATTCACAGCAACAAATCCAAGAACTTTTGACCTTTTTGCAGCAGGCTGGGTGTCACGAGTTGATCCTCTTGATATCACTCTTTGAAATCTTAATGTCCAACTGCCCTGCATCATGGCCCCCCGCTCAACCGCTAAATCAGATTTATAACTACTGTCAAAGGCAGGAATGAAAGATAGATTAATCTTCCCCTCACAAGTTTACATCTTGGGCATCTGGACTGCTGATCTTGGCCTAACAAGCACAGAGGTCTTGGTGAGCTGTCTTTTAATGTTGATGTGTTTATGTCCAGAGATGAATGGTGCTGTCAAAGGAATCTATTTATACAGCAGTTATATGGCAGTGCCACCAGATCCAGGACATTTCACTTCCCCGAGACGGGCACCAGCATCTGTTATAGGAAGTCAGCAAATAGCACTTTCTTCTTGGTTTGGAGAGCTGCTCAAGGTACGCTTTGCATGTGTTACTGTCAATTACAAAAAAAAGAAAGAAAGAAAGAAAACTGCTGACACTGTACATATGAATTATGACCCAAATCAGACATTAGAAAAATAAACTTGTCAGTCATACAGTGCCCATAAAAAGTATTGGATGTTTAATTTTTTTCACATTTTTCCAAAAAATACGCCTTAGTGTTCAAGTAAAAACTGCTTCCTACAAATTAATAATAATTGAGAGCATAAATATTCACCCCCTTTAAAGTGACTAACCTATTTAAACATTAGTCCAGCCAATTGGCAACAGTAGCTTTACACTTAGTAAAATGCCAATCACCTGAGTGCAGCGACTCGAGTGACTGTACTCTAAAGACACCTGTGTCTGGAGGAGTTTTCCAACAAAGAACGAATTCTAACTTCAGTGTCCAGAGCGTCAAATATCAAGATTATTCCTCTGATGTTAACTGAATGAATAGTAATAGCTTACAGTATGGCTTACTCCCAAAAGTTTAAAATCATAACTTGTCCTTTGCCGGTTTTCTACTCGTACCAGACAGAAAACATGAAGACAAACACGACGGAATGTGCAATTTAAAGGGGATCGCAAAAGGATATCTGTTCAACAAAGCCACCTCAGACTTTTATCTCTCCTGGCCTCCTCCATGACCCTTCATACTGCATTTTCTTCTTTTTTTTGTTTACACTGAGACCAATGGTATAGCATCCTAAGTGCAGGACAGTGTTCTTATCTCGACTAATCTCTCCTGGATCATCCATAAACCTCACTTTATTAGCTCGTGCACACGGATCATCCATGTGGAATTAGAGCAAAAAGAAATTAACCAATGTAACTTTATTCAGATGTTCTGAAGCCAAACGCACAGCGATGTTGTTGAAATTTACTTTGAAAACCGTTTCTTATTATCCGTGAGGCATGAGAGGTTCAGGCTCAATGGATGCCAGGTGATCCCCGATGGGGGTGGAGGAGGTCCTGCTTCACACAAAATCAATTCTGGCCTTTGGTGTTGGCAAGACAGCAGGGTAGGGGGGCAAAGACAGGGGGGGGAGAACACATGTCTGATACCTCCTGACTTTTTCATGAGGAACTGTTTGAAGTTTCAAACCCCCACAGAGGATTCTTGGGGCGATGAATGCAGAAAGGTGCAGCTTAGGGCTCAGGCATATTATCATCAATGAAATCCGTTGCACAGCTTGATGAAGAGGAGGCTAACAATTTCAATTTTAAGGCCAAAATCAGTTGCTTACATTTTTGCATCCTAAAATTGGAGAATTTGAAGTTAATATTCTATTTCTTCTGCTGCTTTCTTTTAAGATGGACATGCTTTCTTTAAGAAACCCCTCCTAAGCCATCCTCTTCTTAAGTAGCTCTGTTCACAGCCTGTTCTGCGCACAAAGAAGAAGAGCACAACCTTAAAGCGTCTTTTGTCACAGAAGCAGTGAAGGGTAGTGACTGTGATTCATGTGATGGGGTAAAGAGGTGTGGAAGGTACTAAGGAGGGTGGGCTGACACTGAAAGGCTTCAGTTTTGCAGCCCTGGTGGTCCGCTCTTGCAGCTGTTTTTGCAATAACAAAACTCAGCATTTCTTAAGATGTCCGATAGTAACATGTTCATCACCAGTTCTTAGAGCAGTTTTGCATGTTTCTGAACGACTCAAGTCTTGCATATTTCTGGTTTCACCCTGGCATGACCTGTTGAACATCATGTCAGGGTGATGTGTGTTTTGTTTCACACACTCAGATTCCTTGGCTGACGGCTGTGTTGTTGGACTTCCATCATTCGAACTGTGTTCTGCTTCAGTAGAGCAGCTTAGAATAAATGTTTAACCTCTAACAGCAGGCACCAGGGGAGATAAAGGGCGGAGCGCTAAACAACAGTTGTAGTTAAAAAAATGTTAGTTAGTTTGTGTTTAATCTAAATTGTGTGTCTTAGCAAAAGTTCTCAAAAAGCATGTATTGGACTTCAAATATATACAACTAACTGACAACTATTTTATATATTGTCAAAAGAAAAGCCTTATAGAAGAAAACATTTAGAAATGCACTGATCATAAGTTTGAACCCAATTACTGAACAAGTCATCAATGAATAAAATCTGGAGCTTAGGGGAAAAAATAGCATTTTGTGAGCGGGAGAAGTGATCTTTAAGAAAAGATTTGATTAATTTTAAATCAAGAAAATGATTTAGAATTAATTTAAAAATATTTTTAACATCTTACATTAGTAATTAGCACAATTAGCATTATTGCCAGTCTCTGTTTATATTTCCTATGAAGAATATAGACATTACAAGAGATTACCAACATTTTCAAACAAAGTATCTTCCATAAAAGATGGAGGCTGGAAGCTGAAATCATAAAAATACTTTCTGTAATAAATTTGGTCTTCCTGTCATACTAAAGTTGGGTTCTGGTCAATTTGGTACTGATCCAGTTTGATAAGACACCCTCAAAGTGTGTATAAATTGACATTGTGCCACACACAGCTTTGCTTTGAACCACCTCAAAATGTTGTATGAAATGACAAAAAAACTGCAAGATTACAAAATGGAGGAGGAGTAAAATGACCAGCACCCACAGAGACTAGCTGTATGATGTAGCAGCCTAAATTAACAGCCACATTACTCCCTGTAGAACGTAATTTCTTTTAAAAAGTATTTTTATAGGCCTTTTGTTCTTCCTCTAATTTAAAATCCCTTAATGATGCCGAAATGTCCTAATTTAAATGTGTCCCTCCTTCAGTAACAACATCCACACCAAAGAAAGTTGTTGCAATGTGTTAGCACTTAGGTGTGGTATGTTCACTGATATAATTTTTAGTTTAAGATAGTTTTTTTTTTTTTTGACTCTCAAAAGATCTGATTTTTCCCCTCAAGGATCCATGTCTGCGAATATCAAGTTGAATGTAGCCCAATTCAGGTCACTCCGTAATTTTTATGGAAATTAATGCATCACCAGATTATACATGCAATATAAAACATTGTTTAATCTTACAAGAAGTCAAGAATTGTACAGAAGGGGGTTGTATTTAGCATTTAAAAAACAGTTCTACTATGCCAATGTAGTTTTCTTCTTTTAGTGAATATTAAATAGAGACTGACTCCAAGACTCCAACTTCTCAGATATTAAAACCACCAGACCAACCAAAGTTAATTCCATAGGTCATTGATGGTGTTGGGGTCAAAGATTCCACTGAAGAACATTAAAACTATATTGGCATTATTTAAAGGACCCTTTCAGAAAAATTGAATAACAGTAACCATGAATTTAGTGACTCATGCAGTGCTATGGCAACAGGATACCATCCATGAATACATTACAAAATCAAAGCTGAAATAAGGCCATTTTGGCAAATTAATTTTTAATGGTGAGCTTAAGACCAGTAACAAATGTAAGTCCAGTATAATTTCACATCCAGAAAATAAAACTTTAATGCAGCCAATTTCACATTAATAAAGTGTAATGTTAATAGATTTGACAGATTTTTTTTAACTTTTATATTACCTACTGCAGACATGTGTCACTTATGTCACATAATGACCTAATAAAGGCACCACTGAAGCAGAAGACAAGCTGGTAAATGAGCTGCCAGGAGTATGTTTTGAAACAGTGTTTTAAAGAGATCCTGGCGTCTATGTGTGAGACATGACTTCCTTCTTTTTAACAGTGGGCACTTCAAGCGCTGGCTCGGTGTCAACCCTCCTTTCTAATGGACAGCCACAAAGCTGACAGGCAGTAAATCAGAGGAAGTATAGAAAGCCATTAGTCCAGGGATACACAATAAAAAGCGGTAATGGTCTCATAAAGCCTGCAACACCACAGCAGACATTCTGATTCTGTCTATTAAGGCGTACGCAGAGTCTCAGATGAGTGAAAATAGGGAAGACATTTCTCTTCTGTGCATTGTTGCCTGGGGTCCTGTGTTCGTGATCAATGTACAGTGAAACGCAGTGCCCCGAAAACTATTTATTTAGATTGTACCATGGGTGAGAGAATATTAGAGGAGAACGCTGTGATTATGAAGCGCTTGTATGGAGCTCTGTGTTATAGACGCCTTACTGATGTACTGAGAGCTGGTTAAAATGTGTTTTCTGGATTAAAAAGGAAAAAAAAATCATTTGTTCAATTGAAATGTATAAAATATAGGTCACACCTTTTTTAAAATTGTTAATGTAATAATCAAAACCTAATTTTCACCAAAGCCAAATCTTGAAGTGTGTATACACCATCTTTTTATGCAATATATTTGAGCAGAAATTCAGACTGGTCTATCTATAACTGACAATTTTTTTGAACTTCTCAATACATAAAATTGTCATCAACATATACGTTTATTTTGACGTGGTTTAGTCCACATTCCATCCGTTTTATTAAAACTGAGAAGAAAATGAAAGTTAAACTGGAACCTTGGGAAACACATGGAGGCATTGTAAGCGTGTATTGTAATTTAAATGGCAACACATTGAATGCTCTAGAAAAATAATTCATACATTTGGAGACTTTTTATTAAGACCCAAAGAATTGCTACGATCAATAGTATTGAATAATTTAGAAATAATAGTGTAGGCATTGGTTTTAGTATAAATCTAAGGGTGGGAAACAGAAGAAACAACCAGAATTTATTATAAAATTAATGTATTTTGATTGAATTTAGTCCTGATCTTAGTTCATTCAATAACAGAGAAATACAGGCTGAAGTTGATCCTTCAGGAAAACCTATAGAAACTGTAAGCTTGTTTATCATAACAATGAATAATTTTCTATAAATGTTGCATAAATGACAATGTTATCAATACATAAACGTGTTTTGGCTGACTTTAGTCCCTATCCTCACTCACCCAGTAAAATACAGAATAAAACTGTGGCGAAAATGTATCCCTGAGTATGACCAGTAGACAACATAGGTTGTATAATATTCTTTGTATAATGTTCTTCTATCTTATTAACTTCTTCTGTTTTTGGAACAAAGTTTACCAGTAACCTGGTCATGAAATATTCCTGGAACTAAGGTGTGATGAAGGAGAAATGCGTCTAAAACATGTACGATTCTGAACCTGAAGTGTCCACTTGTAACACTGACAACAAGAGTCCTTTCTACTGAAACTCTTTTCAGATCGTTGAACGTTGCAGCCTGCTTCACATAACAACAGACAAAAGAACAGAATAGATTAGACACCAATAACGGATGGCCTGGCCTTCTACAGTAAATATTATGTAAACAGCTTCAGTCCAAATCCAAACAGAGGGGTTTGACAGAAAATGTTTAAAAAAAAAAGAAAAGAAAAAGAAAATTGACAAAATATTTTTTTGAGTTGCACAGCCAGAGGCTCATCTGTATTCAACAGGAATATAATTCACTAGAAAACAAAATCTTCCTTAAACTGTGCCAGCAATACAACCAGCTGCCAGATGTCTAAATAATTTCACAAAAATCAACCCAAATTTCTCCTCCCGAGAGATAAGAAATTCCTCAGACTGACATTTCAACAGGCTGCTCCTAAACTTACAGCAAGGCTGAACTCGCCCGAAGACAATGACAAGCTCCTCTCTGTCTGATGTCACTTCCCATTTCCAGGCCGACCGCTATCTGCTGCTGGCTTCTGCCAATAATAGCTCATCAAAACAACACAACCCGTCTTGGCACAAAAATAAAGGCTGCACTCCACGTCCGTGCCACTCAGTTGTCAATTAAGACTCCTCTTCACACTGACACTTGTGACTTAAAAGAAACAGTCAAGAGTGTGATGAATCCGAGTCGACAGATGAGAAGGCAGTGCGCTGCGTTGCAGTACCATAATGCACTTGAGATATGGATAACAACTGACACCACTGGCAGGTCTTATGAAGTTTGATTTCATTTGTCAGGCCTCTTCTACTTTGTCTTTTCAGCTCACTCGCTCCCTCGCTTTTCAATCATCATGGTAATAGCTCATTCTGATCGCCTGAAGACACTCAGCCTCGTTTTCATTTAAAATGCAGAGACATAAATATAGCAGGCGCTGCTATGAGCAACATATAGTCACGGGAGGCGGGGGGAGCACAAAAACTAAGTACACCCCTACAGATTCAATCGGATTTAAGAGAGAAATCAGCAGCCTTTATGAGTTTTGGGCAGTTGGTTGATCTTGAGGATACAAGCCCCCATTAAAAATGTCAAGAAGAAAGAGAAGCAACTGTTGCTGCCGATGAGGTTTTTTTAAGACTGAGACTTCAAGTAAAAAGGTCATTATTTTCACAAGCAAAACATTTAAGACTGGAAGGAAAACAGACATACAAAATATGATATTGTGTTGAGCATAAAAAGGGATTCTAGAAAAATATTTTGGCAAAAATAAGTTTTGCCATTAAATGTTTAACAAACCTAAGATAGTCTTAAAGATAAAAGAAGCTAAATGAACGTGTAACTTTTATATTTTTTGAAATAAAGTGTGTTCAAAAGAATCTCTGTTCAGTGTAGAATGATCCACTTCTGGTTTGAGTTGTATAAGTTTA
Organism: Micropoecilia bifurca; assembly: GCA_903067075.1. NCBI lineage: Eukaryota > Metazoa > Chordata > Actinopteri > Cyprinodontiformes > Poeciliidae > Micropoecilia > Micropoecilia bifurca. The sequence continues at coordinate 90,180 of CAEGAF010155736.1, forward strand.
ATAGATTTTTAGCTCGATAATCAAATGCGTATCTGACTCGAAGAAAAAGGAACACATTATTGTAGCTACTTAGCTTAAAACTGCAAAGAAGTTCTAAAAAGATCATGTTAGTATTCATGACTAGCGGGTCTGTTGGTTGTGATATCCTCAAGCAGCAGACAAATCCATTCCAGGTTGTTTTAAAGTATGTTGCCAGCTTTACACTTGTTGAATAACTGACAATTCGTTTTGCTTGTGGAGGAACGCTTAAAACTTTTAACCCAAATCATACAGCCCAAAGCCAATGTGGCCAAAAACTGAGAAAATGTATGTAAGCTTCTCATTTTTAATACATTAATAAGTAAATATTTGACGTATATATTAATTAGAAACAATGTTGGTCATTTTAAATGAGCAAAAAGCAGAACGTTTTAACTTCAGACAGTAAGGAGAGAAAAAAAAAAGATCAAGTCTTTTTTATGTAGTGTATGTAAACTTCTTGTTAAACTGTGTGTGCTTATTTTAAAATGTATGCATGTTCATTTGTGGCTATGTAATTCGGCACTTTATTCAAATGGAAAAGCTGAAAAAATTATAGTTCTTGAGAAACTATTCTCAGCCAAATTGATTATTTTTGATCAGACATTTGTCAAATTATTTGCACCCAGTTGTTTTTAGCAAGCCTGACAAAAGCTCTTAGATGTATTAGAAATACTGCGAGGTATTTTAATATAATCTGATTTCAAGCCATGATACTTGCCATTATCGTGGAATCTTCTTGGAGAAACTGCAAAAAACTAAGAGCTACAACCCAGTTTTCACATGCCTTAGTTAGCATGTAGAATTTCAAACAAACAAACAAAATGACAATTAGAGAAAAACTGAACAAGTGTGGCTTGCTTTGAAGGGTTGCCAGGAAAAAGCCTCTATAAAAAGAATTTAGATGCATGACTTTCCAAAGCTTCATCTAAACAGACTTTTGGAACAAAGTTCTTCAGACAGACGACAGTAAAGTAGAGACAATTTGTCTTAATGTCCAATGTAAAAACAAAGCGATGAGTTGTCCATGAAGTTTTCCATACACAGAAGTTTTCTAGTCAAATGTGAGACCATCTGAGAGACAAATTGATCTCACACTAAGCTGGTTTCTCAAGAGGAGCAGCACATCTACAACAGAATGGCAAGAAGAGCCCAGTCAATGTTCAAACCTGTGCCTAATTTAAAATCCATTGTGAGCCTTAAAGAGGAGGGTACCAAAAATCCTTGCCAACAAAGGAGAGAGACTTTCAAAGTCTCCAATGGCTCACAAAGAATCTGGTGTCCTTTTTTATTTTTTACGTGAAACGCATGCTACTAAAAACACAAATCATAGAGAAACAACCTCCTGCTTCGATACGTGATCACTGTGAAGACAAACCGAACAGCAAGTGTCCAAGCCTGTTTTGACAAATGCCTCGCATGCCTGTCTCCAGCCGACCACATGACGGTAATTCCTGAGTGAAGCGCTCCTCCTGTGAATCTCTATAATCCTGACTGTGAAATGTGACAAGATCATTCTTTAGGCTGCTTTAGTCTGAATAATCTGCCCGTCACAGACGTTCATCCTGACCTGCACAGCGCTTCCAGCGTCACAACGCGCTACCTGAACATTTCCACCCCCTGACTTAGGCTCCAGAAATTAAATCTAGACGAACAAATGTGAAGGATCAGCATCTCCTGCTGGATGTGTGTCATGTTGATTTTACAGTTATTGCTTCTCGGTTGAAATCTCGCTGCATGGTGCGCTTTAAACTGACTTGAGACACCGACTTTAAAAGGCAAGATGGGTCGCATTGTTTGGTGTGTTAAAAGAAGAAGAAAATCTGAACTGCATAAGTCAGAAAGCGCTTTGATTCTGGTCTTGTTTGATTTGTTTGTACTGCATCTTTAATTATCAGAGAAATCAGGACAGCCACAGAACTTTCAGAAAATACTTTACAGCTGCAACCTTAATATGTAAAATCGAGTTATACGCCAAACTTTAATGTCAGCCAACATGGAAACGTTTGTTCCTGTGCAGCTCAAAGCCAACTGGGTCTGACATGAGCCCCTTGGAGTTTCCACAAAGTTCTAAACCAGTAATACGGCAGCTGTCAGCTCGAATCCAGCAGCTGGTTCCAGTGCTAACAGGGAGGTAAGGTGAAGTTAACTCTTCTCTACAGCATGACTACAACCCACGGGGGGGATCCTCACCCACCTGACGGCGAGTGGACGACAGCGCGCCATCTCCGCAGGCTTTACTTTCAGCTCCTGACCAGCTTTGACTAATTGAGGAGACAAAGTGAATAAGACCCTTCAACCAGCACCATCTTGGCTGCAACTCAACTTTTCTGACTCTCACTGTCAGAGCTGAGCTCCGGCGCTCTGACTTCCGGCTAGATACTGTAAGTTCTGCGTGTCACCTTCGAGTTGAGCTCTCGCAAAATGAAGTCGGCGCTACGGTCTTTGACACGAGAAGGTAGCGGGAGAGAGGAAAATATCCTCTGAGAAGTCAAAGAGAATGGGTATGACTTCTAAGTATCTCAGATGTCCTGTGTTGAGAACATAATATCTGTAATACTTTTTGACACATTCGCCTATAACCGCTTATTCTTTGCCAGCTTCTGTGGGGCCCTTTCTTCCCCCCTCTCTGGGCAGGGAAGAAAAGCAGTCTATTTTCTTGTCATATTTGGCTGAAAGGTGGGGGGAGGGAGACTTTCAGCTTGGAGTCTAATTTCCTGCACTTTAAAGACAGTCCACATGCAAGGTGCATTACCATGCTATCAAGGTGATGGGAACAATTTCAAAGTGTCAGTCAGTCATGGAAATATCAGAACGACTTAATGTCTGGAGCAACCTGTCAAAGGCTGTAGAGAAGTGGTGCGGAGTAGGAGTTTTATTCAGTCTGCACCCCTTACTTAGACTTCAGCGCAGTGTTGCACTCTAAAAAGTAGTCATACTGCATGTGTGCATGGGGATGTATTAATAGGTGAACCAGGGAGTACGTCTAATGCAATTTTGAATAGGCAGGGAACAGAAACTTTGCTGGATGCTATACTAAAGCGATCAGCCTGTGCACAAAACTGCCGTGCCTCACATGATCCCACCGTTCGCCGCTTCACAGACGGCAGTTAGTTAAGGCTGTTAATTTCCTGATAGACGCACCACTGTGGGTGACACACACGGGCTGTACTTAACCATTATTAATGTGACAGGCCTCAGCGCAAAGCAAATCAATTAAACAGGAGCAATCACCGCAGCCTGGATAAGCAGCCTTTTAAGGCTGTTTTTTCCTTGACAAGGAGGTCCTCCATCCAGGCCCTCCAGCGCCAGGGCCTGACAGGTCAAGAAAGCACCGCGAAACAATAGCACCTTCCAACCATCATCTCGCCTTTTTACCTGTCACATCCAGTCGGCCTGTCTGGCTGCTGACGTGGTGCACCCTGTGCCGGCTGCCACAGGGGTGAATTTTCATGTCACCAAGAGGGAATTTCTTATTCTATTTGCTTGACATTATAATGCTGCATTTATCATCCATATCTCCCCCATTTCTTATTTGAAAGCTATATGTTAGGAGCTTTTGTGCCTGCCGTATCTTGGGAAAAATAGTCATACTCCAAAAAAATGTTTCACATTTTTGTCAAGTTGCAATCGCAAATTTTTATTCATTTTATTTGGATTTCAAAAAATGGACCAACGTGAAAACATCCATACATCCATCCATCCATCCATTTTCTTCCGCTTATCCATGAAACGTGAAAACATGGAAAGGAAAATTGCACTTTGTTTTAAATGTTTTAATAAATATATATATTAAACCTTTACACCAAGAGTTTAATCTTTACGGAACCTTTGCTGCATTATCTCCACCCATGTTCCCATTAACACAGACCAAGATGAATAAAAACATCCCCAGCATGGTGCTGCCACTGTCATACAGATGATGAGGGGGGCATGTTCACGGTATTAGACATTCGTCGCGAATTGTTTTATGCATGTAAATAATTCATTTTCGAATCACCTGACCCGATCAACTTTTTCCAGGTGCTTGATTGGACCCTTACATGCCTTGTGGCAAAAGTAAAAGTAATTTCATCTCTTTTTAAATTTTGAGAAACGGTGAATTGATAATTATGTCCTGCTTTGTGTTTATTACATAAATCCAAATAAAACATATTTACGTTTGTCATCAATGTGCCTAAATATGAAAAGGTTAAAGGCACATTAACAAGCTTTGCAAACATTTTTCTTAAGATTTAGGTTGTTATAGTTTTCAAAGGCAGAGCAGATTAACAGGACTGTTGCAGGGGCTCACCTTCATCTTAATCTTCCACCGCTGCTTGCAACGTTTAAAGTGTCCACAATGGCATTACTTTTAAGCTTCATCATGTGTTTAGCTGCTGTTAAAACAAGCACTGTTACAATCTAATTTAAAATTTCCTAATCAGCCCAGGAGCAACCATCAACCTTCAACAAGTTACATGATCCAAGGTTACTTAATATGGACCTGGTCCTGTAGGCTTTAGTAGCCAGTACATTTCAAAGTCTTCTTCAGTCACAGTAATAAAATGTAAGGCTGCCCAAAATTCATATTTAAAAATATTAACTGAAATATTTTTTTTTAAAAAGCACAAATTCTTGAAATCTTGCAACGGATTCAGCTTGTTCACACAATATTAGCACAAGTTTCGTCAGGATGCAAGCTGCTTGAATTAGGTTTTCCTTAACAGATTTAAGTTGCATATGGAGAAACACGAAACGTTTACAAATATGATGAATAACTTGTCAACGAAACAAACTACGAGGCTGAAATGCTTTCTAAAGTTTGATATTTCAAACTTTAAAGAAAGTAATGACGTCTTTTTCCTCCAGCTATTAATTTTGGTGGCTTAAGATTATCAATGGCCCCCATCAGACCACCCTTTTGAGGCACCCCTGCTCTTGAAAGTTTAATTTCCTCCACAATCTTTATGATTAACTATTACCTGTCATGAAAAAAAAGTTTGATTGTCACGAAAGATGGCACCCAAACCTGTATTTGCATTAGGATTCATAACGAAGCTCTGGTGGTAAAATATTCTGCTTTGAACTAATGACTTACTGTGGAAGCCATTTAAGGATAAAGCTGAGAATTTGGTGTCTGTTGCTGCGAACCATCCATCACGTCCACAATAAAAGGGATTTTTTTGCCTGACGGTTGAAATTTATGGTCGCCCTTCTCTGCCCTAATAACTCAAAGCGCTGTGTCAGAGCCTGACAGCCCTTGCCGAAAACAGCAGCCCTGTTATCAATCAAAAAACACTTGCATATGTTTAAACTTTCGCCTGATCAGCAAGACATTTATAGGCTATTGAGTAATAAGACGAGTGGGTCTGGTTCGATGGGGAGGAATGTGGAAGCTCTAGTGATAAATGGTGGCAAAAAGAAAAATTTAAAAGCATGGTTCAAGTAAAAAGAAAAAGTACATTTTTGAGAAAGAATTTGTGAGAAAATGAAGAGAAAATGTGGCAAATTTACGTTTTTTGTAAATACTTATTATGAATGAAGAGAAGCAGAAAAAGGATATCCCAGTTTATAGTAAACGTGTGGATTCATTAACTTTAAATCCAACAGAGAAGTGACAAAACAAGTGAGAAAAATAGCAGACAGCTGGCAGATAGGCTGTCAGTGTGCTGTCCTGCGTGGCAGCAGCGATTTGCATGGCAAAATTCTAGCAAATGTAAAAATATGTAAAAGATCAGAGGCGACACTAAAAGGAGGGAAAAGGACAATGGCTACGTCTTTAAACGTCTTGTTTCCTGGCTGACCAGTTTTAGATGCATTTTTAATAGTATTGTTAAGAAACATAACATTTCTATAAGGTAAAATATTTAGTTATTCATTTTTAATAAATGCTGAAGTCTTTCTTTACCCTTTACAACAAACCACTTCTATATCTACCACTTCCTTCTGGCACCGCCTCACTAAGTACCACCACAGTGTGTTTAAAGAGCTATTTTTGCCTTTTGGTTTAGGTGTGCCACCCAAAGATCATCATTGGTCCCCTTCTTGCCTCCCAGTTGAAAACTACCTGGAGACACACATGTGAAAGATGTTACATGTTGAAGGTTTTTACCTACAATTGTGCATCAACACTCTTTTTTTAAATATTTGCTTCATGCAGGTATGTCTCTGACTATTGGTTAAAAAAATTAAAACGTTTAGGTATTTCAGCTCCTACACAAAGTTTCTGACATGACTATTATGGCTTGCAGATGATGAAAACTTAATATTATTTTATAAAATTACAACAAAATAGTATCTTAATTAAATACATTTATGCTATTCACATGCAGTAGGCTTTTTCATTGTGTGCAGACATTTGACTTGACAGTTTCCCAGCAGACACTCGCTGACTGACGCCTTCCTCAAAGAGAGAAAGCCTCAAACGATTGTTGTTAAGCAAGCTGGTAGTTCAGAGATTGCTGTATCAAAATGTTTAGTGGAAGGAAAATCTGTGTGACAACTTAGGAGAACTGTAAGGGGAAGTCCATTTAAGAAATTAGGGGAGAATATCTATGAGTGGACAGACGTATTCAGAACATCAGCTACAATCGTATTCAGTCACTCCTGAACCAGAAACAGCATCAACAGTTTCTGGGACTGAACTGGGCTGTTGCTCAAAGGTACAAACCCCTATTTGTAAGTGATCGTAAATTATCTACTTCATTTGGATTTAACTAAGAAACCGAATTAGAAGTTTTTATTAGTCTTAAAACCATAATCTTAAAAATTAAAATTAAAGTCTGAAAGAATGTCTCTTTTTAGGAATATGTGTGCATTTTACTTTATGAATGATATTTACTGCAGTACCTTTGGTGGTAATGTTCTAACTGTATTACATTTATTAAAAATTGTCAACTTTGAAGTGTTTGCATGCATGAACTCCAAAAAGTTCAAAAACGAGTTGGAATAAGGATGAAAATAAAAATATTACAGAGCTCAAATCCTTTAATACCTTCTGTTCACGTCATGGCATTCGTTTTTGGATCATCTTTATATATCGATCATTCTGCTCCAGAAAACCTACATGCGCGCACACACAAGCAGCAGGGGCGCAGCGCATGCGTCAGATCTCCAATTGCAAATACGCAGATAAAAATCTCAAAATTAAAAGGGCGCGTGTTGCTGAAAACTGAACCAGACGCGAGTATGAGGTAGGAAACGTCATGTTACTTCCACCTTCCATCACATTTGGTGGGATCTCTTTTTGATTGGGAGGCTGCGGACTGATTCAGACGCCGCTGAGGAGGAGGGGGGGGCGGAGTGATCCCTCCTGCCAGTTAAACCAAGTTCTCCCTGGGACCTAGAGCCCACACTGCTGAAGCGTCGCAGGGGATGAAGACGCACGGATTCTGCTCTCTCATTCCGACTCCGATTTAAGGATATTTATCATTTCTTCGCTTTTTTTTTCCCCCTGGGCGAGGCTCTAATTAACGCTAAAACAATCCTGACCGCTGGCTTTCTCTGATCTCCACATGTCTTTTCCAACCATTTGTACGAGAATCGGGTCATGATCACATCGCCCTTGGTGTCTGTTCTGAGAAATAGCACGAATCCAGCGTGGGAGAGCGGCTCCTCGGTGGGGGAGAAGGGAGCAGCGAACGCCAGCCGACTGTCCGTCCACCACTGCGTCTCTCCCGCGGATCCCTCTCGCCAAGCCGGCCGTCTTCCCATCAAGGTGCTGAAAATGCTCACCGCTCGGGCAGGACACATCTTACACCCGGAGTACCTCCAGCCTCTGCCGTCCACTCCAGTTAGTCCCATCGAGGTAAGAATTAAAGCAAATTTAGGGAACGTTTTTTTTTTTGTTTGTTTTGTTGTTTTTTTGCGCACAGGAAAGTCGAGCTTCGGATGCAGGTTTTGTAGAAAAATGTTGCGTCAGACTTTTCGGTTTGTTGTTATTCGCGCTAAATATTTAACAATGATGTTAAATTTGGAATAACTGCGCATACTGAGAACTATTGAGCAAGCTAGTGTATCTAAACTAACGTTAGCTATAATGTTGTGCAAGCCTTCCAGTGTGCGCACATTCTGATGAGTTTTAGTTTCTCTTCTAGATAACTTCATGCGCAGTGCGTAAAATACGCAAAGCGATCGGGGTTTTTTTTGCTGTCCTGCAAACATTTGCATGTTGACGCGTTGTTACTAGTTTGTTACATCTTTTTTTATTATTATTATTTTTCGCAGCTGGATGCAAAAAAGAGTCCGCTGGCCCTTTTGGCCCAGACTTGCTCTCAGATCGGCAAGCCGGACCCCCCGTCCTCTTCTAAGCTTTCCTCCGTGACCTCCAGCGGATCCGGCGACAAGGAGGCCAAATCCGGTCCGCTGAAAATGAGCGACATCGGAGCCGAGGACAAGTCCAGCTTCAAGCCCTACTCGAAATCTTCAGAGAAGAAGGACTCGTCGAGTAGCATCAGCGGAGATAAAACTGGTTTCCGGGTGCCTAGCGCCACCTGCCAGCCGTTCACGCCCAGGACAGGCAGCCCGAGCTCCTGCACCTCCGTGTCGCCTCTACCGTCGGAGGGGAAAACCCGGGACAAGGAGGACAAGAAGGAGTCCGACAGCAACAAAAGCGGCACGACCGATGGCAGCGGAAGCCAAAGGATAAATGGAATTACCTCTGACGACAGCACATCTGGACCCAAGGCTGCTACATCAGACTCCACATCTGTAACCTCCTCCTCCTCCGTCCTCGGATCCGGACTGGTCGCCCCCGTCTCCCCCTATAAGCCGGGACACACAGTTTTTCCTTTGCCGCCCGCGAGTATTTCTTATCCCGGAAGTTTAGCGGGAGCCTATGCAGGTTACCCGCAGCCGTTCCTCCCGCCCGGAATGACCCTGGACCCCACCAAGCCCAGCAGCCAGCTGCTGAGCGCGCAGTTCGCGGCCGCCAGCTCGTTGGGCTGCAGTAAAGCGGGGTCGAGCCCCCTGGCCGGAGCTTCTCCCCCGTCTTTAATGTCCGCCAGCCTGTGCAGAGACCCATACTGCCTGAGCTACCACTGCACCAGCCATCTGTCCGGTGCGTCAGGCGCAAACTGCGCGCACGACTCCGCTCTGAAGTCCGGATACCCGCTCATGTATCCAACACACCCCCTGCACGGTGTGCATTCCCCCGCCCCGTCTTTCAGCGGACACCCCCTGTACCCTTACGGCTTCATGTTGCCCAACGACCCGCTGCCGCACGTTTGCAATTGGGTTTCTGCTAACGGACCCTGCGATAAGCGCTTCTCTTCCTCAGAGGAGCTTCTTAGCCACCTGCGGACTCACACCTCCTTCGCCGGGACGGAGAAGTTGATATCCGGGTACCCAGGCTCCACCACACTGGCGAACGCGGCTGCAGCCGCTGCCATGGCCTGTCACATGCACATCCCTTCAAACGGCAGTCCGGGCAGCCCCGGTGCGCTGGCCCTCCGGGGCTCCCACCACCCGCTCGGACTCGGCAGCCGCTACCACCCGTATTCAAAGAGCCCTCTGCCCGCTCCAGGGGCCCCGGTTCCGGTGCCCGCGGCGACGGGGCCTTATTACTCCCCGTACGCCCTGTACGGGCAAAGACTGACGACAGCCTCTGCCTTAGGATACCAGTGAAGTCGGAGAATTACACGTTTATAACAGAATAATTTAGGCCCAATGAGTTTTATATTGGGACTGAATCCACGCCGGGATCAGTGTATTTATTTGCGATAGCTTCAAGCGTGACTAAAATAAAAAAAAAATATTATAATATACATTTTATAAGCCTCGACGTGCTTTCTTTTATACAAGAGATGTTTTGTGTTTAGTAAATGTTAATATGATTTTAAATTCTGAATCAAAACTTAATTGTTGACGTTGTAGGTTTTAAAAACAGGTAGAGAACTTACTACTTCAGATGTGCAATGGATTTATTTTGCAGAGGTAAATGTTGCATTAAGCCCCATATTTTGATTGTCACACAGCTCTTAAAACTGCCTGTTTTTATCTTTAGTGTTTTACTTTAGACTCAAAATTTGATTAAATTAAAAATAAAATTTATTAGGTCCAGTCAAGCTCTGGAGAACACATCAATATTTTTTTTAAGTTTCTCTGATTTTATTATTTATACATATGTATATTAACATTTTTCATTTTAAATGTTGTCAGTTTTAGAGTGTATTTTCAGAAAGTCACAAAAGATCAAAGTAACAAAAAGCAGTGCTTTATATCTAAATTAGTAAAAAATAAAATAAATATTTTAAGTTATATGCAGAAATACACATTTGGTGAAGAGCTGTTTTTTAAAGCTTCAAATGTGTTTTAATAATTATTGTTTTTTATTTTTGCTTAATTTATATGTGAATTGAGGTTGTCAAAGGAAGGTTAAAAAATTATAATATTAAAGAAAAAAAAAGTATCACCTACTTTTAGATGAAGCCTGGATTTTATGACCTGGTGTCAGGCTTGTTCCTTTATTGTAATTGAAAAAATGCTTGAAACCAAAACAGGATCATTTAGTTGTTTTTTTAAGCAACAATTAACCCATTAAAGTAACTACAATTATATTACATAGACAAAAATTAAAGTACTAAATTAATTACAGATTTTTAATGTTTTTTGCACAGAAAATAACTTTTTCTTTTTTGCTCTTCACAGATTGCCACAAGAATTAGAGACTGATTAACTACTCAATAAGTGGGGCTATTTGCTCCAGTAGAGCCAGCAGTTAACTACTGAAGCTTGTAGTTTGTAAACTGTATGTTTGTCTTGGGTTGGTTGTCTCATCACTTCTTAGTGGAACCAGGCAGCGCGCTGTGCAATTCTGTTGACATCACAAATTTGACCAGACAGTGTCCATTTTATGTTGTACTCAGAAAAATGTGAGGCGAAGAGACACTTGGCACATTTTAAAAACTAATAATCAGGCATTTAGCAAAAAGATGAGAAGAACTGCCACAACAAAAAAATAAGTGAAAATCATCCTGTTTCAAGTTTTTGTTAAGAGCCAAGTTGGGGTGGGATACCACACACGCACGCACACACACCTACACGTACACACACCTACACACACATGCACACACACACTCGAGTTTAAAAAAACCTCCTTCGTATGAAAAATTCGTTCTCGGTTGTTTTGCGGTTTGAATTATTAAAAATTAGAGAGCTCTTAATACCTTTACTGCACTGCTTACATACAAAATAACTGATAGTAATTTAAATTATCACTGATTCAAATGAGTTTAAAATTGCAAAACACATTAGTTGAATTCATTTCTAAATGTATCCATGTATCTTCAGGAAAAAAAGTAAAATTTAATAAAAATAACTTCCTTTTATTATTATTTCTTTTACTGAGACTTAATTGATTAATTGGGACTACAAACACATCTAAGTAGTTGATTGACACAAAGTGTCAGAGTATTTAGTTAATTAGTAAATACTTGTACAATTAACAGCAAAACTAAGCCATGCACCTTCATCAGCCTGAGCTTAATGAAGGAATATTTAATTTAAAATGTTTCACTGGTGAAGAGTAACTCTCAGAGTAAAGAAGTATAACAAACCAGTCAAAGTTTTAAAGCAGCAGCACCTACATGACTCGTGGAAAGTGCAACTGTAGCTCCAATATGACTGTTCTTAAATGTTGGATCAGCTGAATTATATTTTTGTGAGCAAAGTTTCAGTGGTTGTTTTCTGTCAGCTGACCTTCAGTGTAAAGCAATGGGTGGGGGAGGGGCTGAACTGTGCTACTCTGTGCTTCACAGAGCTGAGAAAATCTGTGAAAATCGCATTAAAAGGATTTTGAACCAATTGATGGTTTGAAAAAAGCAAACACTGTATATCATGACATATGTATATCGTGTATTTTCAGCAAATCTACTAAAACCCTCTGAATCACCTTCATCTTACTGATTATTGATTCACCTTAAGACAGACAAGCTTCTAATATGACTGAGTGGCAAACCTCGAAACCAAAATTTACAGTGACTCGGATGTAAAATGTTTCCAGAGCTTTTTGTGATTGCTCTAATGAGGCTGTGAAGCACAGACCTTTAACAAGTTAATCAGTCCCTTAAAACAAATCAGCTAAATCAAGCCAACAGTGTCATTATCCATCCTCAGTAAATCAGACTGTTCTCCAGCAATGAGGGGAAGAAAGAAAAAAAAAAAAAAAAGAATCGGCGCGGTCAGACGTCATATTCATCAAACCCGCCCATCCGTCATGCAGATGAGGCCCTAAACATAGCCTGGTGATAGATGGCAATAAAGCCGCGATTCAGCACTGCAGCCAGCCAGCCATGAAGCCGGCGTGGGTCATAGACGTGATGCATTCCTTTTTTACTAAAAACAGCACCATTAACATGATGTGAACAAATGGGGCAGAGATCTCAAGAGGCATTTTTCAGAGGTTAATTGATGTGTGACGCTGTGGTATTGATTCACACATGAACCGGCAGATAAACTTGTCAACTATTTATTCTGTAGATTTTCCTCAAATCCATTAGAGGGATAAATTATTTTAAGTTTAGCATTTGAATGCAAGCATGTGTAGAATTAAATGATCTTAAAGTGAATATTTACATGGTAGTTCTGGCTTGTGTAACAGCATCTATTACATTGAGTCTGGAACCATTTATTGAATTAAGCAGTTGGTGCTTCAATATCGCTGTTCCACGTGTTTTAATGAAACAACTTTAGATCAAACTAATATATATAAGAGCTGAAACGCTACCAGTAAGTGTGCACAGAGCTAATGCCAATGCTATTTTAAATTATAAAAATGCAAAAAAAAAAAAAAGAAAATCAATCCCACACCCAAATCATGTTTTTAAAGCAAAGTATCTCAATCTAAGAATATGATAAAAAAAAAATAATTAAAGTCAATATTTAGTTAGTTTATTTTCAAGATGCATCTTAAATCATTTGTTTGGTAATATTATTTTTCCATTTAAATCAATGAAGAATTGTTGACATGTACATTCATACACATCACATAGAACTAAAAATGAGCCATATGTGTGAGGAAATTAGCCATTATTAATAAATGTCTATAAGTTGGCTATGATATAAAAAATTTTTAGCTGTATTTTTAGTCTTTATTATCTAAATTGATACCAAATTGTTAGTCTTTCTAAACTCAGGTTATTAAGACACATACATTTTCCAACAAAGTGTAGAAAGTATCTCTAAGAAAAGTATGGAAATAAGCAAATGTTTCTTTTTTAAGGAACTTTTCATTACTAAAAACAAGTTTAAACTGTTTGCAGGCTATTGGGTAGGAAAAACTTCACCGGTTGAGACTTGATGTAATAAGGACTGCAAATGATCTTTAGTCGTAAATTATCAACTGTTCTCTAAGTTAAGTGAGGAACACAATGTGAGACGTGGACAACAAATCACAGGTCTTGAGATGATTTTCAAAACGTAATCTTAACATTTAAGGAATGATTGATAATAGTTGATTGGTTTCTGACAGAAGCTGTAAATTGATTCCTATTGAATGATTTACTAGTAATTGTAAGAATCCTCTTATGCTATTTTATATTATTCAAAATGTTGAATAATGTAAAAGAAGCAAGCTATTTGGGAAGAAACAAGCACTTTGTAGTGAAGAGCATTAATCTAATGTCATACCAAGAGCATTTTATCACTTTCTTTAACTTCATCTCGAGGTACTTCATAAAAATAGGTCAATTTATCCAATCAAAGATTCCAATTTATCCTAGTACTTAAACAATGCAATAAGTTCGGTTTATTATTGGAATTGGTTTAAAAAGCATTGGATTGCAACGAGTCACTGACTTTGCAGCTGTCGCTCCCACTGAGCATGCATGTGGCGACGGTGAAGAGGAAAACTCCCCTTCAACAGGAAGAAATCAGCAAAAAATAAATAAACCAAAAAACTTTCACCACTTTCTGTATTTAAACACAACAGCATGTAGCTTATTCATTCTTTTAGTTTGATTAAAAATGTGACAAACGTTTAATGCATAAATGGGGAAAATCTTGCAATTTCTTCATTTTCTGGATTGCACATAATTTCTTCTTTCAAGGAACAGGTAACATTTTCTCTTTTCTGTGTTATAGACCGTAGAGGAAAAGAAAACAATCAGCAAGTCAGGACCTCAAGGAAAACTGGGAATCGGAATTCTCCAGGAATCTTATTGAATTACAATATCACTGAAACTTTCAGTAATTCAGTTCAAGAAGTGAATATTATACAGAATGATACAGTGCTCTGTTTAACCTGTTTATTTTATCATTTCTCATTTTGATATCCAGCTAATAGAAAAAAATAATTATCTGAAAATCAGAATATAATCTAATACCAACAAAAGGAGTATTAAAATCTTATTTTGTGATCACATTATGGCCTACACAGTCATTTACATGATTCTAAACACTCCAGACAAGGAGGGTATACAACAAAAGGTCATTGTAACAGAAGATGTCTGTTCGCAGACTGCTGTACCAAGTATATTACTGGAAATTTAGTGGAAGAAAAAAGTGTGCACAAGCAAAAAGGATAAGCCCAACCCTGCAAGTAACGTGAAACAGAGCTCATACATAAATATGCTTTTCATTCAGTTCGATTCATAGTCAAATTTGTTTGCACTCTTGGAAAAGATGAGTAAAAAACAAGCCATGACGCCCTTCAAAGAAACAACAACACTAGTATAATTGTTAGTAGCTTTTTAGAACCCAATTTTACCAGTAGGCCAGCTGTTAGACCATTGAACCATGTTGGTTTCATGATTAGTGAACAATTTCTGCATTGATCTTGACATGTTTTTAATCAAACAACATTCAGGTGGGACTTAAAACTGTCCACAATGTCAGCAGATTGAACACTGACAACACAGTTTTAGTTTTTTGGTTGAGTATACTATCTTTTTAAGATAGTGGACTCGTATAAGTCATACAAAGAATACAACTTCAAGAGGATATGGGAGAGACCCAGGCCCACAGAATCACAGATCCTTCGCTGTGCTTAACAGGAGTCATAAGCTGTTAGAAAAACTCTATGGTCTCCCAGCCTCTACCCTGAAACAAGTTCCACAGTGCTATTAGTTTTTTTTAATTTTCTGAGCTTCAGTTCAACATAATTAAAGGTCAACGGGGGCCAGAGCCACGTCACGAGTTTCTACTCAACAAGTTGCTGTTTATTCCATCACCTTAGTGACTGTTAAACACCATCAATCTTTCTGCTATTTGTGGATCTAAATGTCAGTTACAGCTATAATATGCAACACTATTCAGCTTTGTGACTGCTTTTTACTGCAGCGTGAACACAATGTGCAGTTTTCCACCTGGACATCAACACTTCAGTGCAAAGCAGTTCTTTACAGGCATGATTTTTTTGTCAAAAGTGGTAGTTTTGTCCCAGCTGGGGGCCATGTGTTTCTCCGTCCGCGGCCTCTCGTGAATAAAGGCCGAGGACATCGCCAAACCAGTGCTTCCTCTCAGAAACGCCTCTGGTTCTCTATGAAGAATCATGTTTTCCATATGCATACATAGATCAACACACTTTCAAACACTTGTCACTGATGTTGCAGTCGCATAATGAGTTTAGCACCCTTTTGTCAGTAATATTAATGATGCAATCACGGGATTTCCCCCAGAGTTACACAAACATTTGCTGCTTTGAGTAAACCTTCCTCTGTGCTTATGTTCTCTGGAAAAGCAAGCAGATCTCTGTTTATAGACACAAAGGAGGGGAGGGGGAAAAATTATGACCTTTTGCATGTTCACTCGGCTGAAAAGCGTGTCTTCCATCATCCGGCGAAACATGCGGTTTATTTTCACTGGAGAAAGGCTTTTTGCTTCTCCAAACAAGACCCCGAATTTATCATCGGCCCATCATTTCCTCCCTTTGACGGAGCAAGTAAACGCCAGGAACGCAGAGTTAAAGCTGGGTTTCAGTGAGCTGCTGACCTTTGGAGCTTGTCCTCTTCAATTAATGCTGCATCATAAAGTGGAGGAAGTAAGCTTGGTATACGGAGATTATCCCAATGTGAAGAACTCTGTGTGTGCAAAAGCAATAAAGCTATCCAATTGGGAAGCGCAGTGAAGGGGTGGAGGGATTTTCTTTTTGAAGCGAGCTTGTCAACACACAAAGCAAAGGAAAGAGCAACAGTGAGTTAAACAGTGGGCTCTTGTCTTTCAGCGCTCGACATGCCCTATAATTTAAACACCGCTGACAGGGGCCATTTTGAAGCCTGTCATAGGCGGCAAACTTTTTGTCTCCGAATGTCTTGCTCACAGTGAAGTCGACTCCTGCTACAGTTCAGGGTGATTAATGACTTATGGCCTTATTGTGTGGAGGTGGCTAATTAACTACAGGCTGACTGAAGAGACACGCTATAAAAACCCGGCTCTGATAACCCCCAACTTTTTCCTTTTCCTTTTTACTTGGCATGTGGAAGCTCTTACTGACAAATTTGCAAGAAGCAGACCAGCGTTGAGTAAGATGAATGGCCTCTGCAAACGGTAAACAGCCTTTAATTTAGCCGTGTTTAAATGTATGACACGCTGGTATTGTGCTTCTTTGCTGTTCGTGCTCTCAAGCTGGGAAACGCGGCCAAACATCCCCCCTCCATCCCCTTGCTGTTGGGTTAAATTTAGGCTTGGCATATTCATGAAGGGAGTTTCTTCTGGCAAACATGTGTTCGTTGCCTCTTCAAGTTTTCTGCAATCTCTTCAAACTGACATCTAAAGACACAGACAATCAATTTCTTCAACAGAGTAGCCTTAATTCACACCAAGCAAGAGGAACATTTTACAGAGGTTTTTGTAGTATTACATGAGCACATTAACTACAGGTCACTGTGTCTTCAAAAGCATTTCTGCATGAAATCTTGCAGATTTGATCAGGTTGCAACCACAAATGTGAATTTTACTGTTGTTTGTGTAATATGCGTTGCTTTGTGTTGTTCTAACTGTGAAATGGTAGGTAAATGTATGTATAAAGTTTCTACTTTATCCTAAAAGTCAGATTCATAGAGTTGTCCTGCTAATATAGGTAAAAATGCCCAAAGGTTGCTGTGTGATCAACCACACAGAAAAGGGTGTAAACCAAAATTGTCATTTTATTTTTTATGAGGAAAGAAAATGGCGATGGATAGCAACCGTTAATCATACGGACTGGAAGCCTTTGGTGTATTCAAGGTTTTGCAGTAAACACTTTTTACAAGATAAGAATATTCATATACTTCATGAATACGTACGTTTAGCAAGATGCAATCAAATCTCGTATTACGGAGAAGGTACGCATCTAACCATTAGCAACCATGCAGATAATGTCAGACTGTCATGTAGCCTAGTATGTACAAAAACAAAATAGTAAGCATCTAGACTTTTGTATGCTACAAAGTCTGGTCCGGTGTAAACACTGTTTATAACAGTGGCATAAATCATTTTATTTGATCAAATCTGAATTCAGGCAGATTTGATCAAATCAACAAACACGTCAGGAGGGTGAAAGTTTGGGTCGGTTTCTGAGCAAATTAATTCCAACTTTTGTAAGTAGGTGTGTGCTACTTCCACAGACAAATTAGCTCAACTTGAACAAGTAGAAGCCATGGTTATATTGACAAAAACTACATGGGAAAACAATGGCAGTCGCTTTGTTAAGTACTTTAGTCCATCACTTCCAATCCTATGACAGAGTTGCAAAGGGTCAATATAGTTCTGCTTTAGCGATACCCCAGAAGGAACTGGGACATCTGGGGTTCCCTCCTGAATCTGTTGCCCCTGCAACATATTCCTAAATAAGTGCAAGACAATGGATTTATGCAAAAGCGACTTGCATAAAGGTCACAGTACAAATTTATGCCATTTCTTTTAGATTATTTGTAAAAAAAAAAAAAAAAAAACGTTTTTAAAAACTATCCATCTTTTTGTTTCCACACTTTAATTACACAGAATGTGTAACAAGTGGGAAAAAAAACGTTTGACGTTTGAAGCTGCATGAATATGTTTGTATTCATACAGCAACTGACATATGGTCTTCAAATTATGTTAGCAGCCTTTTTCCCCTTTGATAATTAGATTTGCTAACTTACAGTCTTGCCATGTTCGCAGTCAGGTCGACAGTCTAATAAAGTTACAATCGAACTGGTGCACCATGCTGAGTGTGACAGCTTTAGTGCCAAAATTATTCCTCGAACCTCGATGAGGAAATTAGCTGTGGACACAACTCGGGGAGGTTTTTTTCCCTCCCAGGGTGAAAAATAATATTTACCACTGGAGTGACAATGATGGAAAATGGGGAAAAGAAATTCCCCTTCACTAAAGATGCATATGAAATATGCCAAGTGGACCCAAAAGAGGAGGGGGGGGGAAGCACAGTACCAGCTGGTAGAACATTACAGGTTATGGACATTTAACTTTCCTAAGTCAAATATAACATACTGCTGTCCATTAATATACAGAAGGGCCTGCAGAATCGAGCCTGCCATCTGGTTGAAGTGACAGAGTAATCTACAGCTTGTAATTATAGCTGAGGAGCAGAGTTTCTCTTTAATCTTTTCCAGCTTTCGTACAACAGAAAAAAAGAGGAAAGAAAAATCCATCTGCACCGTGTAGCAGATCATTTTTCTTTAAGACAAATGGGTTGTTTTTGTATGATCCAAAATTAGATCAGCAGAAAAACAATCAATCTTGGAAAGGGCCTGGGAAAGGTATTAAGATTTGGATTCTGTTTTTCTTCCTCTTGTCTTCAACATTTCATCTCTCACTTTCTTTGCCTGGCTGGACGGCCGTCAGCATTCCTCCCATGATGCTCTCTGCCATCACTCAACATACACTCGGCTAATGATGAATATGACAGTTGGCCTTAATATAGTGATCAGTCCTTAGCTTTTGCGTCCCCTGTGGTGTTCCACAAACAGATGGTGACCTGCGAGAGTCAAAATCCACATTGAGAAAAAATTAATAAAAAGAGAAGGACAAAATACTTTATGTCATCCTGCCAGCAAATTAGAAAGATGATATAACTGTCAGATGCCAGCTTCCTGTGGCAGCAGACCCCTCCTCCCTCTTCCAGTTACAGGAGGACTGATGCTTTCACTACACGACAAAAAGGGAAATGGGTGCATGCTTTTTTTTTATAGGAGACCTGTCTGTCAGCTGGCTCTAAAGTCATAACAAATCACCGGCACTCAGCTGAGGCTGAACATTCGGGGCGTCAGGAGGAAGACGGATGACCCGAGGCTTTTTGAAGTGCTCTGGCAGTTCAGATGGCTCGGCAGCGCTGACAGAGAAATATACACAACAGAGCAACCAATAATGAGAACATTAAACATTCCAGCCACCTGACAGGCTGACAAAAACAACCTGGCCCCATATCAATCATCCTCCGAGTCATAACCTTGACAATTAAGTCTCCTCTGATACTGCCCTGTTATACCTTCTGGGCCCGCACGGCAGAGAGTGTCTCCACTTATGTGTCTCCACTCCTTTAAGGCTTTAATCAGATTCCTTAATTCTGATTGATAAAGATGTAGGAGAGAAAAAAACACAATGAATTCAGAATAAGTCGTCACTGCCCCGTCTGGTTTATTTCAGCAGACTCGCTGCTTGATGGGGGAACTTTTCCTTTAAGTCAGTTTTTAAATTATGATTTATTAAGTAAAAACAAAAGCAACCTCTGACCCTATGTGGAAATATGATTGCTCACTAATCTGAAAAGCACGCCAAACCAGCCTTGGTGAAAACAATCAAGTCAAGTTTTTGTGATACCTGATAGGTCGCATACTTATGGACCTAGACCAGTGGAGGAATTCTGGTAAACTATTCCTTGAAGAATTGTTTTAATTCAGTCACAGAGAGTTTTCAAGAATAAATATCCTGTTTATGGTCCTGCCACAAGATCTCAATTTGATTTAAGTCCAGACTTTGATTAGGTCACACAAAGACTAGGCTGGGTTGACTGACAGGCAGAAATTCATTTTCAGGATTTTCTTCTTGAGAACAAGTTGTCCAGGATGTAAAGCAGCATTGCAGATCATTACACTGCCACCATCATGTTTTACTGTTGCTCTTGTTCTGAAATGTTGTTGCTTGTTAGTGAAGGTGTAATGGTACTAACAAATACATTCCACTTTTGTCCCATAAGTCCACAGAACATTTTCCCACAAGTCCTGGTAATTGTTGAATCATTTTCTGACAAATGTTAAAACAAATTCCATTGTTGCCCAATATATTTTTTATAGTTAAATCTAGAACACTGACCATAACCTACACAAGTTATACCTTCTGATATACCATGTTAGCTGCACTTTTCTCTTTCAGATCACAGACTATTTCTTTTTATGTTGGGGATCATAAATACAGACCTTTGTGGGTGTTTTTTGTTCTCTGAAGTAGATTTTGCTTGGGATCTCTCCAATGAATTGGAAAACTTTTGGGCCAATTTATTTCTTCTCTTTTCTGTCTGGTCTCATCCCCTTCCAGATTTTTTTCACTAGCTTTGTGTTTTTGCAATCGTGGCCTGCGCTGGCTTCTTGCATCAGAGACAGTCTGTTGCACCTTTAATTATTTAGATTAATTATGTGATGGAACCATCCCTTTTCCCACATTTATAAAAAAAAATCTGTTCTGACACGGTAAGGAAACCAGACTCACAATGCTGCTTGCTTAACATATCAGAACAGGACACCTATAAAAAGGAAAAAAGGTATTTCTTATCTGTTAAAAAAGAAAAATATGCTTACACTGACATTAGATGATTTTCCAGTTAAGTGCACCTCAGTTAAGAGTATTAAAATGAATCGAGCGTATGTTTACAGTTCTGCCTCCTCAAGTACGTGTTTTAAGGACACCCTGCAGGCACTTGGAAGCTATATAAGTGCTTGCAGCAAAGCCAACACATTTCAATAGGCGTATATCAGCATTACAAGTCCTTCTTTATGACCATTTAATAAGGTTACATCCAAGCATGTATGTGGAGAAATGCCAAATGTCAGATCTAATAAAATGCTTTAGGAGCGTTGATTATTAAAGAAATTATTATTATCAGAAATTTTTTGTGGCCTTGATGATTCCTTCTGCTGACAAACTTCATTGAGATGCTGGTTCCAGCAGGACTTGGCATCAAACTGCCAAAGGTACCAAAAGCTGCCTTTGTGGTGGTGATACTGTGCTTGAGTGGCCATCAGACTGGGGTGACCTGAACTCCATAGACAATCCATCTTGAAGAGGAAGATGAAAAACATCAAACCCAACAATACAGAAGAAAAAAGGCCTTTCTATTTCTGCTATCAAAGCAGAAATAGAAATTAAACTTTTGACAAAAAGTATTGAACCTTTTCACAAGAAAAAGTGCATGGAAAGTACTTCCACTCTCCAAGAAATGAAAGACACAAAGTGTAGCAAAAGCTCCACCAATAGCTCCATCAAAGAAAAAAGTTAAATACAGAAGCACTAAGCCAGGTATACGAATAAGAAAGTACACCTGCTTTAGCGTTTTACGTTAAAGCAGAAAAATCCCAGCGATTAGCTTCACCTGAGAAAGACGCATAGCTAAAGAGTAAATGGCAAGGTGTACGTCTAACTGAATGAAAAACAAGAGAAAACATCGTTAGTAGCAGCAATATTATTCACAAACAATAAAAGAATGACAAGGAGCAGCTTACAACTTTAACATTATTACCAAAGAGGTATCTCAGAAAAACCTACGCTACACATAAGTTGTCTCAAAAAAGAGAGTTTTAAGTCTTCTTTTAAAAGCAGACAATGTGTCTGTCTAACAGATAAAGGCTTCAAATCTAAAGCAGTAGGTCATGCTGTCTTCATGCTATCCACTCTTAACTATGTAGTTAACATATAACAAATGAGCCATGAGAAATGACATTTCCCTTTTGCCTTCACACCTATAGAGAAAAAAGCAAAGCGAGTGACAGAAGGATGGATGGCAGAACCTCAAAACTACCGTATTGCCTTCTCATTTAGTGAAATGGAAAGAGCTGGACCGATGATTGTTTACAAAACCTACCTGAGATGGAGCAGTGGAGCTCCAAGCCCTCAGGATGATAAATGACTTTGCTAACCTTGCGAGACTGCAGACCCAAATGAGGACGGAACTAATTGCCATGCGAAACACTTTGGCATGAAGGAAAAGAAAATGCAGGCACGCCACTGCCAAAGAAAAAAAAGAAGGGGGCCATTTGCTGCTCTGAACTCCAAGCGGGCTTTTGCTTACAAGAGTTCAGTTGGTGTCCATAAATCATGGACTGCTTACAGCTGAAACTACCCTTAGTCATCAACATGCAATAGACTGAATGACAGATTCCATCCTGACTACATTAGTCTCGGATTCAGGGGGTGGAGGGGAGCTTTTTTTTTTAATCTCCCTCCATCTTGAACTCATAGGAAATGAAAACCATCTGTCCAACAATTGTTTTGTGTAATGTAAAGCTGGGCTTGTATGAGAAAAAGACACAAGAACTTACAAGTTAGAAAGGGCAAATGTATATACACGGTCAAAGAAAACGACAGCGGTCAACTCGAGGTATTTTGGGTGTTTGATTTCCTCCAAGTGTTGCTTCAGACACAGCTCTGTCCGGGGGCTGTGATTTGCAGCACATTCCTCATTTTCAGCTGACAAAAGAACTGAAATGTGATTCTGTGTTACGCCCACACAGATGAGCCCAAACTTTATAGGTGTTCTCAGTTGTGGTCTTGATTTCTAACATGTTTGACCCACACAAGACAATTAAGTCGCCCTAAACAACAATGCAAAACAGAATAAGCATTCTTTTTTCCATTAAAACCAATTTCTTTATTAATAAAAGAAGCATTTAGAGTGAACCAAGTGAGAGGATTGAAAAACATCCATATATTTTGAGAACACCACTATATCTGTGAGTAAAAAATATTCTGAAAACTGATTTAAACGTAGAGAAAATACTTCATGAGGCTCGTGAGGCTAGTAAAATATGAATGCTTTGATTCAGTTGTTGAACAAGCTGGTTCCCAAACACTAAAAATCCGCTCCACACATAGTCTACAAGTGCTTGCAGCAAAACTGATAGGCATTCAAATCTGTTTGCACAACAACGATTCATTACAAATCTAGCCTTTATGAAAGAGAAACAAGAGTAAACTGTCATCGAAAGAAAGCCATGACATCTCCCATGTGCAGTTTGGCACAAGCTATATAATAGACACAATCATGTTGGAAATTCATTGTGTGACAGAAAACTAACACCCTGTGTCCACTATCCCCTTCATGAAGCATAGTAGTGGTGGCATCATGCTCTGGGATAAAGACATACCCAAAAGATTTGCAACTCCAAGAGAATCTGATAATTCAGGGTCCTGTATAAGTGAATATAATTTATGCAGATGTCCTGAATTAAGTGGCTAGGGCCAGGTGAAGGAGTAAGGGTAGGCTATGGTTAACCTAGGAGTCCTAGAGTTGTTTTTTCTGCATGTTTTCCATGGACCTAGGCCACATGGAAGTCTGTTTTAAATCACATGCTCAAAACAAAAGATGTGATACAACCCTAATTCTTTACTTTATGGTAAAACCCTCATACCAAACGCATAATCACTGAATTATTTTCCTCCAGAGAAAGTCTTTAACCCTCGGTCGAGTGCCAAATAGGTAATCAGCATATCTCACACTACATGTCTTATTTATTATGAATCCTGCAATTACCTCGCACAAACTGCGACTCCCTGGGGACTGTTTCAAGAAACATGTAATTAATGTAATTTATAAAGAGTAAATCCTACAGCTACAAGCATTTGCAAGGCAAATATAACAGCATGGTTAGCTGTTTAAAGGGTTTCATTTGTAATGCGCAACGTAAAGGCCACAGAGTGTTTCATGCTCAGATGGCTTAGTAAACATCAAAGAAGCGCAACAAAGAACCTCATGTGGGCACGGAAAGCAGCACAGCAATGAAGGAGTGGCTGCAATATACTGAGCTGCAAAGTGAGCTGTGGTTTTTAATAACAATGATTTATATACTGTGCAGTGCATGTATCTCAGGAGTCGTTCCTTAACAACAGATTCCCTGATGAAATCTGTTGTCAGTTGTGCTGGGTTTTTTTGTGCCCAGCTGCTGCCCCGAATGCCAAGACAATATTTGCGTTTTTATTGAAGCAGCATGTGTCTCAAGTTATTCAGCTGCATAGCCTGCTTTTCATGTTGGACAGCTGAAAACTGTCGGCCTAATCTTACAGCAAATATGTTAGGTGAACAGATGTTGTGAGGTCAGCCTTTAGAGAGCAGGATTTATAGACTGAAGTGAATCAGAGGCCTGAAGAGTAAGCCATTTTCTGTCTTGATAAATTGTATATTGGAGGTAGCAGATTTTTCTGAAAAATCAACTGACAACCACAAAGAAAGTCAGTTAAACTTTCTCTCTTGAAAGTGAAAAAAGCCGAAATCTTTTATTTGTGTTTGCTTTTCAGTCATTGGTGGAGATCAAAGCTTGCACTCAGGGCCCTCGGTGTCAACGCACGACATCAATGACATCTCCCATTCACACCACATCTTCCCCTCACATCTCACATGCGCTCCGTCGTCACATCCCAACAACAAAGAGAGACGCCCCGAGTTATCATCCATCAAACTGAGCCTTTTATGGTCCATCAAAAGACAATGAAGTGCCAGAGTGAGAGGACTGTTTGCAACATGAAGAGACGGCAAATACTCCAGACGCAGATTAAACAGTTCTGGAAATGAGACGGCTGCCGAGCGTTTTGGATAATTTTTGGGGGATTAGACATATTATGAGTCATCCTTATGTTGGAAGAGGAGCTCGGATGAAAGCTGGTAGTTTGTATAGCTTAATTTGCTTTGATTCTGAAGTACGAAGGTTCTCTTGCAGTCACAGAGCGAGGACTTTGTTTTTAAACATTCTCATATTTAACGTGGAGCTTGTTAAGCAAAGGCTACATGCAAGATAAAAAACAGGCCGATGAGGGAGATTTTCTTTCAAAGGCACGTCATTGACGAAAAAAGCAAAGGAGGTTTAAACACAGGTGAACTACTGGCATCAGCAGGACTTTAAGTTTCCCTCCAAGAGGTTTTCTTTCAGAATCGCCCTGTTTAGCACAATGTGAATAGATTTCCCCTCCTCTTCCCACAGAGCAACCACCATGTTAAACCAAGGAAACTCTATGTGCAGAGAGATGTGCATTGGTCATTTCTCACCAGTTACATTTTGAATGTAGCATTTTATACATTCTTCCATACACTTTCTGTATTCCCTATGTCAATATCCGCAGCACTGGTTCATAGGGCCCACCATCTTGCATGTTAGATGTTTTCCTACTGCAGCGAACCTGACTTACATGAATGCTGGGCTAAAAGGGTTCAGCAACCCTTGGTTGCTGAGGAGCTTGTGTCTTTTTTAGAATCAGAATCACCAGTTTACTTGTAGTAAATAATTTTTGACTCTTACGGGAATTTTATCCAGGACTGCACTGAATTTAACTCCATCTTCAAATCAATTCTAAACAGCTGGGGGTTAATACATTCAGGCTTATGTGCAACATTAATTTTCACAAAGTATTTTAAACAACATGTTTAAGTTGGTCATCTGATCAAAGCATCTCATATCACATTGCTGTGACAAACTCCAAACATTACTTCTTTTAGCTGTCTGCTTGCCACTCTTCCATAAAGCCCAGATATGTGCAGTGTACAATCACGTCTCGTCTTTATTGCCTAAACATATAGGCTACTATGCAAGACATAGCGCAGGTCGTCGAGGCCGATTTTCTTTCAAAGGCAGCCCATTGACAATCAAAGCAAAGGAGGCTTAACAAATAAGCAAACTACTGGCAGCCCAGAACATCACAGTGTACAATAAATGACTTGCATTATAAACTATCAACAGCTCTTTGTGTTCCATCTCCCATGGATTATTTCTCTCCAGTCAACCATCAACCACTGTGGGTACAGCGGTGTATGTGTAGTGCCTCACTCAGCAGAAGCCGAGTGAAACAGGACACCGGGATGATTATACTGTACCCTGGCTGTTACTGATTTATTGTGACAGCATTAACTCCCTGCAGAACCCATGTTGTCAGGTGCGAGGACTGGTGTTGTGCAAGACATTTGATACGCCTCAGCCTTCTCCAACAAAGACCTTGTGAGAAAGTCTCCAGACGCTGCCGAGAACCCTCAAATCTTCATTACTAAATATACAATTGTGTTTTTGCTAATGCCTGAGGAGAAACAGAACTGTCAGTTTGTAAAGTAGTGAGTGAAGTTTATTTTTTACCAGTAGGGGCCTCAAAATGTATAGTCATACTCGTTTGAAGGCTTTTAATGTGTTTTTTTTTCCTATGTGTTTATTACAGTGGTGGAATGCATGTACAGAAAAGAAAAATAAAACATTATATTACACATCAGTGCCTTTCTAAAGTATACATATCTTTTGAACTTAAATAGCTAAGTCAATTTGGATGTGCAATGTCTGAAAAATTGTTTTAAAGTTTTCCAAAAGCTTCAACTTGGGTTTGGACTTGACCTAACAGAAAATACATTTAGATCTAACCGCTCTGTTGTAGCTCTGCAGGCATGTTTTGAGTTGTTGTCAACTGGAGCAATTCCATCCCAGTCTCAACGCTTCTAGCCTCCAACAGGTTTTCTTCCTGGGTCTCCATGTATTTAGCTCAATTCTTCTTCTTAACAGCATCCTGATCCACTGCCGTGAAAGGAAAGCCCATAAAGTATGACGCTACCACCACCATGTATTGATGAGTTCATGGTCGTGTTGAGTTTTGCTCAGTTTGGTGTACAGACAATTAGGGCACTTTCTTTCAAAGGTTGTTTTGTAACTGCCTCTATTTTATGAAACTCAGATTTGTGGTGTTTGTGATTAAAGTTTTCCTGCTGAGGTGCAGATCTCCACAGCTCCACCAGCGTTACCATGGATACTTTTGGCTTCTTCTTTGACGACTGCATTCTAAATTTATTTAGTTGTCAATCCCTGCCTACAAAAGACATTTATTTATTTCACTGATCATCAGTAATTCATTTTGTTTTGGAAACTATGAATCAGCACTTTCACTACTCGTGTGATCTTTTCGCAGTAAAAATAAAAAACTTTGGCCCCAATACGAGTAGCTGAGACCCACATACGACTGAATTTGCTAAAATATTTCAGTTTTTATGCACTCATTTGCTTTGCAATGTTAGGTTATTGGATTTGTGGGATTAAGCTTCGAGATGTCTATATTCTACTGTCCACCAATTCTCTTTAGTGATGCCTCGTTCATATTTCAGCAGAACTGAGTGTTCTCCTAAAGGAATTGAATACTGTTTAAATATTAAGGCATCTGCAGTCCACATGTTCCTGCTAACTCATGGGGAGGCTCTGCTAGGATATTGTAAACGTTATATGGACACAAATAAACTGTTGGTTATTCTAATATTGGTGCATAAGAATCATTTCCTTGAATAAAAGTACCAGTTCAATGCTAATTAAAGGATGTAAAAGTTAGGATAATTAAATAACTTACAACAAATTATTAATAATCTTCATTTGAAGAGTAATTGAAAATATATTAAATACATTCATTTTACCAATCTTTTTTTTTTAATAATGCTATGATAGGACTGAAAATATTCAAGAGTTTCATGAAGCACATGAGCACAGCGGCATGAGCATGAAGGGAGGCATTATTTAGAATAAATGGATAATAAGAGAAACCAGCATGAACGACTCAATAAAAACGCTTTAAGCAGCCAGCGAGCGGAGGCCAACATGATTAATCACAGGCGTTCCAGGCCTGGATTTATTTTGTCTTTTATTTCTCCTTTAATGACTGGCTGTGAACACCAGTCTTAATATATCGCCCATGTTTCCGGATTACGGGTGACTAATGAGGATTCGAATAGCTGTTATCTGCATTAACGTCTTCACATTCAAGAAGTCAATACTGCCCATGTGTGCGTCACGAATGTTTGAGTCAGGGCAACCGGCGGTAATCTGTTTTAAACCTCGCAATTAAAAGGGGTTTTGGAAGCATAACTGAATCCTGGTATTTTTTTTTAAGTACATAGTACATTTCTAGATGTACTCATCCAAATAGGAAGGAATCGTTTCTCCACTTAGAAGTAAATTTATTACCCCTCCACCTGCATTTGAATTATTAAAAAGGCTGAGTTGTCGCTTATTTTCACCACAAAGGATCGATGCTCTGCATCTGTCGGGTAAATGAGGCCATACTTCACGTGTTGCTGTTTTCCAAGACCGTAGAGGTACAGTGTTGATAGATAGTTCCTAGCTGCCCTTGCATTAAAGCAGCTCAATTAAATGAAAAGAGCCGAGTCCAGTTCAGTAATGACCCCTGTGATTCATATATTCAGAACAGAAATCAATTCTACATCAGCTTTGCTCAGAAACAGAATCCTCTGCAGCCCTTAATCTTAGTGCTGAGCAGTCCGCACAAAACAGTGTGTCTAAATGGGGAACAGTGCCTTGAATGAGACAGATGAAGTTCATTAAAGAGTCAAATACAGGTGTGAAGACAAAGCATTATTTCCAATAACCGGTTTTTGAAGAGAATGGGAAACAAACGCACACAGCGATACCTTGTCAGCCCATTTTACCACTTTGCTGCAGTTATTTCAATCCATGATGTACAACAGCTGAGCCGAGCATGGCTGGATGGCACCCAGGAGAGGACTTGAGGTTCATGTTTGCCAATCTTTCTTTATACCCGCCCCCGGTGACCGTAAATACACTTTTATGCCTCCCAGAGAAATGCTTAAAGAAGCAAGTTGTCCGACTCCTGGAAGCGTTCGCATGGTAATATCTTTGATTAACGATGGCAGCAAAGTTCAAAAGACACCCTGAAGAGTTTCTTGCTCTCATTCATTTGGGACTTTTTCGTCTTACAATATTCTCCTAGTGGACAATTGCACTGGAAATAATGAACACAGGTGTTAAAATAAATTGAAAGGAATCTATTCTAAGAGAAGCTTACAATATTTTTTTTTTTACTAAAAGAATTGAAGAGTGATTTAACGTCAGACTAGGAGCAGAACTATTGCTGTGAATAACAGAAAAAAATGAATAAATATTCAAATTAAAAAAAACTACAAAAGGGAAAATTAATAAGCTCTTCAAAGCATCTTTCAGTCTGTTTTCTTATATAAGACACCATACACTGATCTATCACCTATACCTGTCTGTTCGCGCACATTTGCATGGGGGTTGGTGCCCATCTCCAGCAATTATTGAACAAGAGGTGGGGTACACCTTCAACAGGGCAACACATATAACATACTACCATTTATTCTTGGTTTCAATGAAAAAGTTCTGCAATAAGACACTTATTCCAAAAGAAAATGTTCACCGGCTGCGTTGCTCAGGATCACACTGAGGTACGGCAGAGCCGGAAGCAGGAATTGGTGGCAACGTTTTCCACTGAGCCACAGTCGCTCTCCAAAAAATACATGTTGAGCCAGACTTTGACCTGAACCGCCCTGATGCCGTTTTTTTTTTTTTTTTTTTTTTATCCAGAGCTGAAACACCCAACGCTCCAAGCAAAAAGAACATGACTCAAGCCAGACTGAATAACTGGCCTACATTGTTACACACATAACCCCATTGTAACGCAGCAGTTAGAGTCACATTACAGCGTTTCCAGTCAATAACGAGATGATTGGCTGGCAGCGGCATGTCTAGTTAGCGGCATATTGGTGAGCTTGACATTTATCACAGCTCTGGGGTCGTGAACTCGAAGCTAAACAGCGACTGAATCATTAAATCTGAATGGTCTCAGCTTTGCCGACTCTCGGAGGCACTGACATAAGTGTTTTCACGCTGAAATGAGTGACTAACTTCCGCTAAGCTAAACACGCCTTTGTTCAAACTGGGACATAATCCTCTAAGAGGGAAATGTACTCATATTTTTGGTGGAACAAAGGCTTCTTTAACAGGGAATACTTTTGCTGCATTTGAAACAAAATACCACTAACTGTTAGAAATTGTCGAAGGCATTTCCCAGCAAATCAAGCCATGTGTTTTGTCTAAGGAGTTTAAGATGGAAACGTAACTTCAATTTAGAAAAGACGCATTGTAGGAAGGCAATGGAACTAAACAAAACATTCAAATTCAAAACATTCGGGACAGACTACTGTGGATTTTAGTTTGACTTTATGTGACAGAGACCATGAGAAGAAGGTTGGAGCTAAATACAGGACAATCTTGTTAAGAAAACTTGTTAGAGGTTGAAAAACACTTGAGACTGTCGTCAAGGTTCGCAGTTTAGATCAAGGCATGTTTTATTATTATGCAAAGAAGAACTAGCAGAAGGTCTCTGCCTCAGCTTGTGGATGTAGGTAGAGAAATGAATACAAACGCACACCACACTTTTTAGATTTCATTTGTAAAGCAAAAAAAGTTCCAAAATCAAGACTAAACTTGACAAAAAATGTTCAGCTTTTTGTTGGTCTATCACTTAAAATCTTAATAAAACACAAGTTTCATTAAGTCTGTGGTTGTAAACAAGACAAAGGTTGAAAAAAATTCCTGTGGCAGGAATACTTTTGCAAGGCACTGTATTTAGAGGCCTCCCATTTCAAACATTGACATTACAGAAGGAGATTAAACATCAAGAAGCCTCATTTAGCTGCTAAATTAATTCAATGCAGCTCCCGGAGCCCAGTAAAACAAACCAGATAGCTCCATTTCCACCCTTAAACTCGAAGCAAATAAGGTGCTCGATAAAACGCAGCACTCTGCCTCTTGGTTAAAAAGAAAAGGAAAAAGAAAATCAATGGCAAGGGGACAAAGAACCTATAGCCATTGCTTAATTCTCTTATCGTTGTGATTCAGTGGACAAGGATGATGTTAAATAACTGTAAATCCTTATCTGTGACTTTGTGTGTGGTTTATGGCAGTTTCAACTGCGGCTCAGAGACAGAATGTCCATACCTTCTGCAGGAGTCGTGATTTATAGCTTTATTACTCTTTGTCTCAAAGAGCAGAGAAACATAATTGAAAGGAGGAGATAGCAGCTAGTTGAAGAGCAGGAAAGGAGGCATGCAGGAATTGAAGAGCATCATTGCTGCAGACACATCAGAACGACAGCTTTATGGCTGAATAGCCGACCCAGTGGTTTCTTTTGGGGCTCTTTTTTTTATGAAATGAGCAAGATCCAATTTTCTGATTCATCTGCAAACAATCCAGAATGAGCTTAGCATTCTGGCACCGGGTTTAAAGCTGGCTTACATGAGTGCAGAGGTCACCAAGAGGGCTTGTGGAGCTGAAGTCATGAGTTTGCGCTCGCACTGTCACAGGCCTGCTCATATTTTTACCCTCAGTGACAACAAGCCTATTGTTTTCCCTGATAAGGCTTCAGTGTGCACAGTAATGGGAATTAAGCAGGGCATAAGTCACGGCAAAATTGGGTGACAGCAGATCAATAGATAGTGGTAAAGCCTCTGGGAGCATTAGTGAAGGGGACTCCTTTGTTTGTCCAATGCTGCAGAAAGAGTTAATAGATGTTCGCTTCTGAATTAATTGTCTGAACTAAGAATATAATACGCTCATGAGACGAGGGAGGGAAAAGGATCTGACCTTTGTGTTTTTGTAAATAATGTAACTGCAGCACATCGCAAAGCTTATAAGCTTATAACCACCTCTAATAAAATGGATCTTTGCCTTGGGTTGGTTTTGGTTTGCTTATTGTGCGCTGAACTTTAGCAGGAGGAGGAATGTTTATAAAGGTTTTACTAAATTTGCTCATGGGTAAAACGAGTCACTTCCTCAAATCTCCATTCAGTCATTAACAACAGAAGATAGTTACTTGAGAATCAACCTCGTATTCATGAAAAGATTAGCATATTACAGGCAAAAACAACTACTTGAAAACACAAATGTTCAAATATGCATTAATATTTACAAGAAAAGTATTTCATTAATGTAGTATTGAAAAATCTGATGATAAACCAGTAAATAAATAAAGATTCCAAATAAAATGTGAAATAACAATCAGAAAATAATCAAATGAAATAAGATTTGAAAGATTAGCTGCAAACAATGTGAGAAATAACAACAGAGATGATCATTTCATGGTAATACCCCATGGGTAATCTTACATTTTAAAAATTAATAACAAATTTCAGTTTTCTTTGCATACAAGTTGCATAAAAAAACTAAAAACTAAAAATAGAAAGGCAGTAAGCGGTCCACTGATTAAAAACTTAAATGTGAAAATTGTTTTCTTCAATTTGAACACTTTTTTTGATTAAATAAATAGAAAATCAATTAACCAACCAACTGCATAATAAGACCAAAAGTGAGTAATATGTCCTACTGTATATTTCTAGTTTAACTTATAAATTTTATATTACATTAAAAGAATTAAATTAATATTTTCACATTCAATAAATTAAAAAAAAATCCAAATAGATTTGACAACAATAACACAAAATACATGAAAAGCTATATAACTGGAAAAATAGGGCCAATGATATTGCAATTCAACTTTTCATCACTGAAGACTAAACATATTTCACTCAGGCAGTTTTTTCTTTTGCTGTCGTTTACAGGATGAAGTGTGTCAGAGAGAGCATGTGTGGTTTACGGTGAGTGTGACTGTGGGAAATGTGAACAACACCATTAAAGATGCCCTGCAGCCCTGATCTGGAGCTGGAGGATGAAAATGCATTTGCCCCATCTACACAGTGTTCATAATGATTAGACAGAACATGTGACAACTCTGATAAAACCAATTCCCTTATTAAGCTCTTTAGGCAAATGCATATTGTGGCCATCACTCCAGGACATTCCCAGTTAAATGCACATATAATTCGTCGCTGCAATGTATTATTCCTGCCCCAGAATCAGACCCCAGCCAAGCGAGCAACGTGCCAATGATAACTGGAGATATTAATTAGTATATTACAACCGTGGCACATTCACTTTCACTATTAATAAATTCCAGGCCATCAGGTTGTGATTTAATTATAAATTATGTAAATGGTTGCCATGAATCATTAAGGTTTATACATTTTACGAGATAAATAGGAGGGTTGCATGTAGGCAAATCACAGTGATGAGGATTAACACGCCCATGTGATGACAGCACATGTACAAGAATAATTAGTGAACAAATCTTCCTGCTAATGGTATGAAACATTTTTTAAAAATCCATTAATAATTTACAAAAATGTGTAATTTAGTTTATCAATTATTTTTATGTGACTCTAAAATGATAATTATGTGTATAAATTAAAATCTCCAGCTCAACAATAAATAGTGTAAATAAGATCATTCAAATCAAATGTTCTTTTCCATTAATCAGAACCAGAATCAGCCTTATTTGCCATATTTGTTTACACAAACCAGGAATTAGTTTCAGACATAAAAATTGTTGGGATTTTTTTTGGTTAATATGCATCTAAACAGTCATTTTTACAAGAGTCAAAGGTTAAATTTGCACAAACATACATGGCATCAATCTGAGCGCTGTTAAGTTTTCTCGCAGTAAACTCGTTTTATAACCAAACCCAATCACATTAATCTTGTTTAACCGCTCAGCCTGGTTTGGTGTATCACTAGCTTTTGCTTCTCCCATTTGATTCACTCATTACCCACAAAACACAGACAGCAGTGTGGGTCCAATTTACCACAGAAGTCAAAACTTAGAACCTGTATCTTGGAATAATGCAGGTTACTTCACAAAATGGTGTGGTGGAAAAGCAAAAGCAGTAGGAGAGTTCTCTGATGTTCTCAGCAACCATGTTAACTTTCTATTAGCAATACAAGCTAATAACTATTTTTTTTCTCAAGATTGTTACACTTAAGCCATGTTGAAAAAAAGACCATTAACAGATATATGTGGGCAGCAGATATAAGGAAATACAGCCCTTCAAACAGGCAAATAAAAAGTCCACTTTGCATGTTTTGCTACATTTTATTCTTTCAGTGGCCATATTGGATGAGGAGTCCTGGGTTGAAAAGCACTTAACATAAAAACACTGACTTTATAGGAACTACAGTTTATTTTTTCTAATGCAGTCTGAAATAGAGGGTAGGGGAATCCTCATAGTGACAGCAAAAACACAACTTAGTGCAAAATCAGCCTCCATCAGCAGCAAAAGAAATTATTTTTGTTTTACTTACAAAACTAATCTGTCTCATTCAAGATTCTGCTGAAATAGCTGCTAGCTTTTGCAATATTGTAGAAGCAGATGAAAACGATAAAAACAGAAAACCTAGCTGAAACTGAAGCCGCATTTGTTCCTGTTTGGTGAAAAGCTAGCATCATCACTGCAGCACAGCTAGCTGCTACAGAAAGTTAGAAAAACAATGGTTTTAAACTCCCTTTATCTACACAATTAGCAGCATTTAGGTAGATAAATCAAATGAAATAATGCTTTTGCTTGATGTTATTCCAGTTGGGTTGATCATTAGACACTATTAGAACAAATCATCTACCATAAGTTTATGCTGTAAGGGTAATTTTGATAACAGCAAATGCTAATTCAATGGAAAGGAACTCTATAACCCATGATGCTTTGCATGATTTGTAGTTGTGGCTTCCAAACCAGCACACCAAATAGCTATCAAAGAGCAAATATGCAGAAATTTACACGTTAAATGGGATAATAAACGGAATGAGAAGAAATAGCCTTCGATTATGTATCCTAGTATGTAACTGCTTCATCTACTGCGGTGCTACAGATGGAGAAGGCAGCAAAAACTAATTTATTTTGACATTGACCTGGGATTGTGTATACTTCCAAATTATGTATGTGATCCTTTTGCAGTGAAACTTTTATTCTGTACAATGACTGCTGGCAGGAATGGAAAAACTGGGATTTCATGAATTCTTGCCTGTCCTATGAGGCTGTTAATTTATAAACCTAAAGTCAGACCTGATCTGCTCTCAGCAGTGATGAGAGTCATTTTCAGACTCTGGTGGTTACAGGGCAAGTCAAGACAAAGGGAAAGGAGAAAAGACACAAGGTTTTCAGTGGTTGCCTCAATTTAGATTCCACCTTCGTCTTGATTGCTCATCTAATGGAAAGAGGTGATAAATAATCCACTGATCCCGTGATTTATCCTGCTTCACTCTGGGTGAATGTTTAATGTAGCCACTAAATCCACTTGTTTAGACAAGTCTGACATTTTAACAATGACTGTAAAACTTTGTTGACTTTACATTTGAAAAATAATCATTTTTGTTTACATCGACACAAACACTATAACATTTTTAAAAATATATATCAAACAGGAATCCTTTTTGATAAATGAGACAGAAACCCAGCAGAATTCACTTGCATCCAATCAGTCCCACAAATTCTCTGACATCTCATAGCAAAATATAAACTAACAAACAGTTTTGATTTTATAAAAATTTAACAATGAGCAGATGTATAGTAGGAATATCTGAAAGTGTTTTTTTTCTCCATAATTTCACATTGAAATCTGGATCAAACTACTGAGAGTCAAATCAAATTTTTAAACACTTTTTGTCTTGTCAGGATGATGTAGCGCCAGGAATGAGGAGTATATTTGGTCTGAAGAGGCCTGTCATATCAAACTGTCAGGCAGCACTTTTTGATGGGGCTGTATCACTCGCTCATATGTCAGTCAAAGAGAAAGACTGCTGCCAAAGTCAAGCTCCAGAGCTGAGACAAGAGGCGTACATGACATTTCATTGTCTGGCAAGGAGAAAAAGCTCAGCAGTGGAGTTTGTGGGGGCATGTTTGCTCGGTAATAAAGTTTAACAAAGGGTAAAGATGAGAACAACTAATAAAGCTCGTTGCAGAGGACCTGTCTAATGCCAAGTATAGCAATAGCCATAAAGTTTTCATCAACTAATTGACATGAAGAATATTGCCTCATCAAGCTTAGAAAGCACAGACTTTTCAAATACAACATTTTCATGTGAGTTCATAAAATAATCATGCCATTGAAATATTTTTGTTTAGTATGGCTACAGAAGCCGGTCAGAGTTAATCAGAGCATGGACGATGCTAAATATAGAACAAACCTGGAAGAAAACCTGTTAGAGGCTGAAATAAACTTGGGTGGAGGTTTACCTTCCAACAGGACAACAACCACATACAGCCTGAGTTACAAATGAACAGTTTAAAGCACCTTCACGTTTGAGAAAGGTGCAGTGAAAGTGCAAACCTGAATTTAACTGAGCATCTGTGGAAAGACATGACAATTGATGTTCATAGGCACTTTGACACTAAATTCGACTGCAAACTGGCAGAAATTTTCATCCCTATCTGTAAATGTGCAAAATTGTCAGAGTGATACCCCCAAATTGAAATTCTCATTTTAAAAAATTTGTAGCTATTAATTTTTTCTTATTCCCCTTTGTAGTTATGCACTACTTCGTGTTAATGCATCAAATAAAATCTCAACAAAGCACCCTGAATGGAAAACTCACCTAGCAGGTGAAATACCTTTCCAAGGCACTGCATAATCAGAATCCCATTAAATATGTAAAATAGTGAGCTACACAGAACAACAACCTGCCTGACTTTAAAGAAAATAAATAAATACTGCTGAAAGAATCTGCTCTTTCTGAAAAGAGAAAAAAAAATGGGTTGTGAAAAGGTAAATATGTAAACCCAGTATAGTTGAATCTTTAAGGTCCTTCATTCGTTTTTAGTCCCTAGAAACTAATTTTAAAAAAAATACAACTAAATACAATAAAAGTTGTCCATGACATCAAAGCCAAACCGGCCAATGTTGTGTGTCTGCTTTTGCATTTACTCACAGCAGAAGTTTATTCTGAAGCAAACGTCACACCTCTCTAGCTCAGATGTTAACGTCCCAACTCTCTTGGGGGGTTACTCTATTGTTTCCTGTTGTCTGGACTCTGTCACTGCATACCACTGGCCTGCGAACCATAAGTCAGGAAGCACAGTGAGAATCTAAAAGTAAATGAACAAGCTGAAATCAACAGCAGATTAGATTGATACAATTATGTTCAATGTTATGCAGTGTATCATGGTTTAATTCCTTAATTTTATTGATAAATAAGACATTTAGGAATCAAACCACCTTTAAAAATATAACCTTGGTCACTTGTGTCCAACTTGCTTAAAATAATGGAGCTTATCCTGCCTCTTTTCACATAAACACTGAGGTCAAGACAGTGGGTGAGTCAAACGTACAAAAGAAAATGTTCCATTATTTCTTTAGAGACCAATAGAGAAAAAAAACTAAGCAATTTTTCAGATCAACAACTATTACTCCAGAAATGTGAAAAATAGCTTTTTGTGGACAAACCAGACAAGTGAGACATGTGTAAGTTTATTTGCAATGTAATCACTGCCCCTTTGTGCATGAATACAGGCATTACAAGTGGAAACGACAACATCTCACAGAATGAACACCTTACAGCCTGAGTGAAAAGTATAACTTGCCTTGTTCTTAAAACAATTCAGCCCATTTTAAGAACTGTGGGGAACTAGTAATAGTTAACATAATAAATTACGAACTAAATAAAATCAGGATAGAAAAACATTACTGATGCACAAAGTCAGAGCACATATGAGAACGCAAATATAGAAATGTAGTTTCTAGATTGTAGCGCACAAAGTCTACTATTTGTTAAATGGGAGTAATTCCAGAATTTAAAAATGTTTGAAAAAAATTCCAGTGACTCGGTTCGTATATTTTGCCAGAAGGGGGCAGTCGAACTTTAATAGATTAATCTTGAGTTTCTCTACATGACCAGTTGAACTTCTCGTCGTTTCATGGAGGTCTTCAAAGCAGTTCGTGGTGAGAACTATTTAGTATTTTTGATATATTTGTGTATAAATATTTGTACAGAAAGCAATACACCAACATTGCAGAAGCCTATTTTTTGTATTCAGTAAGTTCAGAAATTGATGAAGTGGATTTATTCCCTGTTTTGATATCTTTGTATTTTGGTGGTTCTGTTTGTCTTCATGTAATTTATTACATTAATTTCTTTTGTTAGCAGCCCGGAACTCCGTTTGTTTTAGTCACACCTGCCCTCATTTACTAATCATGTCACCTTGCAGCCATTATTTCTTTTCCAGTTCCCGCAGATTCTCACCATTTCTTTGCCTGACTTGCCCTCAGCTTGTAACGGGTTTCCTATATTTCTAGTCCAATTTGTTTCCGTTTTAGTTTTTGGGAGTAAACATAATTAAACAACTTACCTGGCCGTTGCCTCCTTCCCTTGCATTGTGTGCACTGCAGGCGGAAGGGCTGCCAATACTGCAGCTCCCCCGTGTGGTGATTGAAGGAAGTAGCACCTCGACTTAATGTTTGAGCGAGACAGAAGGCAGTTTTCTTCCTCAGGGAAGATATTATCTTGGGAAGATGTTTTCAAGCAGCGGAAAAAATTATTAGTAAACGAGCGTAAATCCAATTTTTACTTAATGTTTGTCTTTAGTGGACTCATTGCTTTTAGGGTTATTTCAAGATGTTTCAATTGAGCTTAAGGTAGATGTAGTTAATGCAGTTGTGTCTCAATGAATTACAAACAACAAAAGGTTTGATTTATTTCTGTAATTAAATTTTAAAAAGTTAAACCTATTCTATACATTTAATATGTGATTAAGTTAAGTCTTCACTTGTATTGTGGCTTCCAGTGACTGAAAAACACAAAATTCCAGTTCTCAGAAAACTAAAACATTACGTAGTGCTAACAGTGAATTTCTGATACACTATTATATTATG
Organism: Micropoecilia bifurca; assembly: GCA_903067075.1. Taxonomy (NCBI): domain Eukaryota; kingdom Metazoa; phylum Chordata; class Actinopteri; order Cyprinodontiformes; family Poeciliidae; genus Micropoecilia; species Micropoecilia bifurca. Next base: position 128,837 of record CAEGAF010155736.1, read on the forward strand.
GTCCACACAAGTACGAGACTGCTGAGGTTAAAGTTGTTCTTCAAACACAAAAGGTCATTGTTGAAAAAGCAGGCATTTAGTAGGTGTTGAACCCAAGTAAACTAATGGAAAATTTAGTGGGAGGAAAAACTTGGCAAAATGGATGGATTCATACTGAGATTTAATTATACTTAAGTGGATGCTACTTGTCAATTTGGCAGTTAGTTGTACTGGATTTCATTTAGAGGTATCAGAATAAATGGGCCTGGCTATAAATGACTTCCATACTTTTTAAAATCATATATATTTAAATTAAAACCACCCAATATTTTCCTTCCATTTCATAATTATCCACTACACATAAATACTTAATGTTACATTTGCATTCTATTTGTTAAAGAAATGTCACAAACTCAAACTTTAATATCTGATGTGACAAACACAAGGTAATGCAATTTAAATGTCTTGAATTTCACAGCTTCCACAAACGAATGGCCACCACTGTTTGATCTTTGACCTGGCAAAGATGTTGGTCAGCAGACCGAAGAGCTCTGGGTAATGTTAGTAAAAGGTCACATAAATAAGAAGGTGCAACGCTATTAACAACTTTTAAATACACTGGGAGCCGGTGATTGGGGTCCAGAAGTGATGCGATTGTGTCTTCAAGTGTTCATCAACAGGCGACGTTGAGGGAGCCCAGGTTTATTCCAACAGGAAGGGAATTACAATAATTGGTACAGGATGAGCTAATGAAAAAATCTGTAGCCTTTCCAATGCCCCTTTCACTCTGAAAGAGTTTAACTTTAGAAAGAAGTCAACTAAAGCTCAACAGACTTCTGGTTAAAGTCAGCAGTCACCACATTTCTAGATGGCGAAACTAATAATACCACCAAACAGTTCCACTCAAATACCTCAGGCATTTGATGAGTCACATCCAAAATAATCGTTTGTTAAATTTTCAAAAAGTAAGGCGTGGCTTCTTTTTTTTTTTATCTTGAAAAGAAAACAATATGTGTGCCCACGCTATTGGCCAATAATACAGGTTGAGCAGCATGAAATGAAATCCCTGGGATGATTTATACAAGCAGCCCATCTCACACTGAATACATTGAAAATTTAATTTAGAAAAAGAGATGTAGATATTAGGTTTTCACAATAAAAGTCCTTAAACAATACTTTTCTTATAACTTTCTCCTGCCCCCCAATATCTGGAAAGCGTCATAAAACCTTAAGCATTTTCGGTTCTGACAGGGGGCGTCTGTTTAATATTTTTACAATCCAATCACAAAAGCTTGAGGGGATCACGTGATCATTGTCAGACACACGTGACTTACCAGGTTTCCTTCTCATTTGAGAAAGAATCGCCTCAGTTATTGCAGTCAAAGAAAGGAGGTTTCCTGACTTTAAAGGTGGTGAGTTAAATATTGTTTAAATGACTGAGCTGCGTTTTACGCCTTATGTCCTGCCTTTGCAGCCAGTAACGCTACTTTGCTCATTCGATTGCATAATAATTCCCTTTTGTCATTCCTTATGATTAACATTCTTGGGCATCATTTCCATTTATCGCATGGATCAACAGGCGAGAACATTGGTGAGTTATGCTCTTTTGCATCTTATGCGCGTCGTATTTTCCTGCCAGTATTACGGTAAAGTAGCTGAGGCAACGCGGAAGAGGCTGCGCTGCCCTGCTGCGTAATCCTGCGTGGATATTTATCTCTCTTTACAAACATGTCTTATCGCAATATTTCCAAAGAGGCTCTGGTTGGCTCTGTCGCCGTCGGGGTTGTTTTCGTCGCAGGATATGTCCTTGGTAAGAGCGAAAAGGTTCGGAGCTTTTTAATATAAATACAGTCTGAGATTTACAGAGGCTTTCCAGGTAACCTTCCAGGAACAGGTTTGCGCGAGCGCGCGTGTGCGAGCGCACGAGGTGGAGGGAAATGTATTTTAATAATATCATTTATTGATCTAATTTAAGTGCAAGAAAAGTAACAAAAGAGAAGAAATCCTTCAGGATTAGTCTGGTGGTGTGTGTGAATGTGTGTTAGATTTTCAAATGTTAATTTATTTAGCAATAAAAAAACAAGGATAAGGAGAAAACAGTTTTATAAATGCGATGACTCCTCAAACTTAAATCTGAGACAACTGTTTAAACTTGATTTTTTTTTCTATTTGATATGTTAAACTTTATTATAGTTTAATAAAGCATAATATTTCACTGCGTGTGTATTTTTCACTTTTTAACTGAACATTTTCTGTTATGTCCTTTGTGCTAGGACACAAAGATGTCCCAGTAAATGGATTTGAGAAACAGATCTACACAAAACAAATGCTGCACTTTGTCGAGCTAATTTATTCAGTCAAGATAACTTTCATGTGTTGTGTGTATGTTATTAAATTTTAAGATTTATTGCATACCACCCATTTAGTTTTTCTTGGTTTCTTTATGGCTCTCAATGTTCTATATCAGATACAAATCTCTTGTCAACCTATTATGTTTCCCTAAAGCTACAACATTAAATCACGTCACTAATTCCTTTGTATGTCGTCTTATAGCAGCGTCTGTTGCTTCAAATACTTAAATTTCATTTCCCTTCTGAGGTCATTTACCCCCAGATTACTTCTCAATTTAATAACAGTCCCTATACCAGACTGCAAATTCATGAGGTCTGGACTCTTGAGATCCTTATTGTTTCATGTTTGCCCTCAGGAAAAAAGAAATCATTCAGAATGAGCATCTCCAAAAGTCACGTCGGGGGAAAAGACAACCCACTCATGCAGTATGTGCTTAATCATTCGCTGAGGGAACATCCGGTTCTGAAAAGTCTCCGGCTGGTCAGTATTGGAGTACTGCCTTTGTGAGTTCTGTGTAGTCAGATACAATCAGGTTTCAGGAAATTGTATGTGATCAGTTTCTGTTCGCTGCTTTTAGAGGACGATGCAGGACTCCTGGAACTTCATGATGGTCGCCTGTGAGCAGGCGCAGTTCATGGCCAATTTGGCTAAACTAATTCAAGCCAAAAAGGTACTGGAGATCGGTAAGTAGGCGTCCAAATTAGTTTTACTTTCTCTTGCTTTGATGACAAACTGTGAGGTTAAAAAGCATGTATTGCCATGATGCAAGATTTGTGGAAAACTGTTACAGGATTTCCACAAAGGTCTAATGGCTTTTCTAAGGTCTTATGGCTTTTGACACTATTGTATGAAAGGCAGATCACTTCACAATACAAGGTTTATTTAAAAAAAAAAAAACATCTTAAAAATGCATTATTTGTACAGCACTTCACAACAGTCACTACTGAGTCAAAGTGCTTTCTATTAGAGCAAGAATAAAAATGCAACAAAAGTAACAGACTAGAATAAAGACAGATTGAAAACAAATTAACATAAGTTTTCATAGTGCTACCATGCGCTAAGAGCAACTCTAAACAAATGTGTTTTAGCTTAGCTTTAAACAGGAGTAGATCATTAATGGTAAGCAATTTAAAAGGCCATGAATTTCCCAAGTATGGACCAACTTTTGCAAATGAATGGTTACTACACTGTTTGAACTTTGCCTAGGGAAGACGTTGGTCAGTAATGTTTGGGTAATGTGTGTAAAAGGTCACATAAATAAAAAGGTGCAACTTTAAAATACACTGTTAGCCAGTGAATGGAGTACAGAAGTGATGTGACTGTGTCTTCAAGTATTTATCAACTAATAAGGGAACCCTGCTTTACTCCAACATAAAGGTCATTGCAATAATTGATATGGGAGCCAATAAAAACATCCAACCTTTTTAAGGTCACTTTGCCCTAGAAGGGGTTTAACTTTAGCCAGAAGTCAACTGAAGTTAAACCTACATCTGGGTAAAGTCAGAAGTCACCAGTTTTCCACATGGTGAAACTGGTTACGCCATCAACCAGTTTCTCACATTTGTAATTGTCATCAATTCTTACTGCTGAATGCCTCACCGCAGGTCTAAAGCGAGAAGCCAAAGTACTAAAACCTGGGGGGGAAACTGTTTTGTGTCGTTTTCCCTTTTAAGACTGTTTTATCCGGTTTTTATGGATCTTTAAAACATTTTTTTTTTAATTCTTAAATGGTTTCTGACAATACTTTTGAAATATACCAGTAAAAAGTGGGAACCACTTTCTTTTTCTGGAAATTTAGGAATCTTCTTCCGGTATTTGTGTGGGTGGTGCTCAAGTATACATTTTTATAGAACATATTAAAGAGTGGCCATACTGAACAGACCGGATTCCATTCACTTTTAAATCTTTAGAAAGAATGGGCCACAAATCAACATAAAGTTGAGTCAAATTGGTCTAAAACAGTACCCAGCTCTCGCTCTTATATACAGTAATCTGTTCTTTCATCCTTCCACTCTGATGCTGCCGCCTGGCCAACAGCGCTGCACACGTTTCAAAAGCCGATTAAAAGCCTGTTTGGATGCGTCTGCTGCCAGGAAATCAGCTTTCTCCATGAGAAGTGTAGCTGCTGAATTTGGGCCACAGGTCACCACCGCCTGCTGAGACATACCTCCACAGACAGTCACCCTGATGACTGAGCCTGATGGTGTTAGTCTGTAGGAAAAGAGAAGGAACCTGGAAATATGTTTTGACCAAATCAAACCTTATTTCTTAAGTGCATCTTTACTTTTATTTATTTATTTTTTTTAAAAAACATGTATAAAAAGGCTTGTTTGCATTTTAGCACAAGCCAGCTAATGATTGCAGTTCATCCTTTAAATTTACAATTGGGCTCTACTTTGTGTGCCTGTTATATTTCATCCTAATAAAATACACCAAAGTTTGGCTTTACTCTGAAACTTGGTTATATGTTATCAGGTTATGGAAAGTACTGATTGTAAAGCCACAAAGTTATTTACGTACTTCTGAAGTTTTTACTTTTTGTGTTAACACATTTCAACATTACCCCTGTATTCACAGGAGTATACACCGGCTACAACACTCTAAATATGGCACTGTCCTTGCCTGAGGATGGAGTTGTGGTAGCATGTGACATCAGTGAAGAATACACTAATATCGGCAAACCGTTCTGGAAAGAGGTAAAGTAACCATCTACTCTGATGACTGAAATACAGCAGGTGGCATTCTGGACTTAATCAACTGTATATGCTTTGTTTTTATACTATATATTGCAAAGAGACTGTAATTCTGTTGATATTGCTCAGTATGTTGTGATGAAACAGCTGGATCCTCTGGAAGCAAGCGGTGAACAGACTCAAAGTGTATATGCCTGGTGTAAATATAGGTTTCTGATTACTGATTTTCTGTTTTAACGTTTGTATTTTTGCTTACAGGCTGGAGTTGAACATAAAATCGATCTCCGCATTCAACCAGCACTGCAAACTCTCGGTACAGTACTTCAAATCTTCGATAACATGAATTTGGCAGGGATTGTACTTCAGATGTTGGGAAAGACGCTGGGAATTATTCACTTCTTAGACATGGAAAGTCCTCGTGTCATTTATTACTTTTTTACTGTTGGTTCAATACGCAGATATGCTTAAAACTCAGAAAAGGAGTAACTCATCAACGAGTAACCCGCTACAAATGTAGTTTAACCCTTTATATCCGACCACAATAAAGCTTCATCTCCACATAAGTAACAACGGCTAAAATGGCTCCGAATAGCAGATTTTCAGTCATGAGTAAGGACAAAATCTTAAATTCCTTTAAATATGAGAACAAGTAGTTGGCTTTGTTGCAGCCTGAAGCTATACAACAGACACAATGCTGTTTCTGTGCTGTATCTAGTGAAATAACTCCAACAGTAAGGGGTGAAAGCCTAATCAGTTTCTTATGCTTGACTTACTACCTAAACATACACACATTTTCACTAATGTTTGCGTTTCTCTTCAACAGATGAACTCCTATCTTCTGGTCAGGCCGAAACGTTTGACTTTGTCTTCATTGACGCAGACAAAGTTAATTATGACAATTACTACGAAAAGTCTCTGCTACTGCTGAGGAAAGGAGGCATCGTCGCTATCGACAATGTGAGAGCTTCACTGAAAACAGGAACGTTCTTTTTCCATTTATTATGGATAGTAATACACGTGTGGCCTTTTCAGGTGCTGTGGAGTGGGAGGGTTCTGAATCCGTCTCCCAATGATACCGACACTGTTGCCATCGACAAGCTGAACAAGAAGCTGCACAGAGACATCCGGGTTACTTTGAGCATGCTCACAGTGGGAGACGGCCTGACGCTCGCAGTCAAACTGTAGTTTTTCACTCTAAACTGGATCATTTTAAAGTCACATGCATGAATATGATTTTTTTTTTTTTAAGTTTCTGCTGAAACAGAACTTCCACATTGGTCTTTATGACCGCTAACCTCTGAACGACGGCCAGTGAATCTGATTAAAGTGAAACATTCCTCTTGAATTACACCAAGTTCCCTGTTGTAATAAAAATTATTGGAGAATACAGTCTGATTTCAAGATTTTTATTTTGCAGGTAGACACACGCCAATATATAGACTGCCCTTTGTCATCTCTAAAACAAAAGAGAACTTGATTTTGATTCGATGAGGAAAACTTTAGCATTGCCAAGCAACTAAAGACAAACTAGAAAATGTGATACACCACAATAAAAGGCTCTACTGGAAATAAGTGAGGAGCAGCAAAATTCCACCAGGCAGTATAACAGTATAACACTACCAAAATATGCAAAGATAGAAGGAGTAAGAGCTTAAATAAAAGTTAAATATTCTACTGTGCAAAATATCAGTTATACATTCTATGTAATCACATTGCAGCAGAATATTAAGGTTCTGAAACCACTCTTGGATTGTCAAACTATAACTGGGGGATTTTTCTGTTGTGGGGGATAAATTGGCAGAAGGGGAAAGTAGCTGATAAATAAATACATGTGGCTGAATCACAATGACAGGAGGATGGTGGAAATGCTCGTTTCCATCTCGTCGGTGCCTGCATATTGGGATTCTACTTGGTTTGGCCTCGTCGTTAAAATATCTGTCGCTGAGCGCAGAATCTGCTGATATTCTTCTGAAATGGTGGAGCGGTTCTTTACGCCTCCAGCTCCAGGCCTAGACCGAGCTTGTGACCACCAGCGTTTATGTTCTTCCCATCCACTAATGCTGAGAGGGTTAGCTTCATACCTGAACAAAAGGATCAAGTTGAATGATAGTTTTTAAGATGTCCCAACTGTCTTGCTTTGAGATGGGACTTACCAGGCCGCAGGGTCTGGGTGTATCCAATTCCTACCAAGCTGGAATTATTCACCTTAGCCTGAAGGAAAAGCAGGAATTTTCTTAATTTCAAAAAAGTGAAATCCAGAGCAAAGACTGGTGCATTTATTTAGTCTAATCAGTGCTTTGTGTATGGCTTCCAGCTACAGAAAACTCAAAATTTAGAATAATACACAAGAATTCAGTGTTATTTTTGATTGAGAAGAGTTGTGTTCTACTCTATCATGGATAAACTGTTGACTTGGCAGTCATAAACAACTTCCACAAGGAAGGCAACCATAGCAGGTGGTTCATAGTCCTCCTCAAAGGACATAGACATCCTCAAATGTACTGATGGAAAGTTGAGAGAAAGGAAAAACTAGTCCAAAAAGAACCCAAGCAAAAGGGATAGCCACAGCTTTAAGAAGATTGTTCAGCAAACCTCATTCAAGAAATTCACAAGTCGGTGCCTCAGATGTGACAGGACAGTTTACTGGCCAATCAAACAAATGTGGCACATTTTTACAGATTACATTGAGTGATAATGTAGGAAGCCTGAATTTCTCATGGCTGTAGTTATCCCTGTTGCTTATTGGTGTGTTTTTCTTCCTCCAAGCTTTCCATTAACATGCTTGGATACAATATTCTGAAAATGCAATACTCCTTACATTTCTTTTTCAGATAAGCTACAACTTAAATTGTAAGTATCACACATATATTATCATTGTTACTTGAGTATAGGCAGTTTCAAACTCACAAGCTGCTTGGACTGCTTTGAATATTAGCCAGTATCACTACATCTTCAAATATATGTAGTGATACTCGCAGAGCCGGTAGCACATTTAGCTGCATTTGTTTATTGAAGTAGCATTTTTTTAAAGAAGGAGATCAGGATGTTCTAAGAGAGCCAATAAGAAACTACAACCAATGTGTTTTTGCCAAAGCAAAAAATGTAACCAGTTGGAAATTATTATTTTTTTCCTCAGGACTTGGACTGACCACTCATTATCTGGGATCTAACCCTAAACTGAATTGTCATAATTAACATATACACACAGTTTACATTTTGAACTGAAATAAATGAACTTTTCAACAATATTTTAATTTGAGATCTACAGGTAAAGCTGCACTTACTGATATGGAGGCACTAGAGTCTAACTGGTATTTAGCAGCGATTCCGAAGCGAGTGCCGTTGCTGCCAGTGGTCCAGGCGAGGTTCACGGCCGTCTCCAGGTCCTTGTTTACCTTCTGATAAATAGATCCACCAAACTCTGAGCCGTCGATTCTATGTCAGGGGAATGAAAGGATGAGCGCGTCACTTGAAAGTTAAAAAAACTTTGAAATATCTACACCTAAAACAAAATCAAGACGCTAACATAATGTTCGTGAATGTCATTCCTTTTGAGACTTACATATTGGTGTGAAGCTGGAAGTCCCCGGTCTTGTACCCAATAGCAAAGTTGCTCTGAGTCATCTTAGACTTGGCCGAGTCAAAGGTCATCTGGTAGCCACCAAGCCAACCCTCGTATCCGGCCACCGCCGCTGCATGGATAGTTGGACCGGCAAAGTCCAAGTCCACATCGACTCCAGCGTTGAGGTATTCCCGTTTATATGCTGCCTTGACTTTACCGCTCTTCTTCCTGTGGCAGTACAACAGAAGATGAACACTGAGAATACACAGAGGAAAAAAACTCCAGTTGAATAAGATGCAATTCAAATCCAACTTGCCCTGTGTTGGGTGAAAACGTGTTTTCAAATTGAAGTTTCAGTCCCTTGGTGATCTGTTAAAAGGAGGAATCTGCCATAAGTGATTTATAACCTTATCAAAGTGATGGAAGAATCACAAGAGGAGCAACGTTTCCCCCATTTACCTTATCCTCAACACAGACTTCTGTCCCCAGAGTGTTGTCCGTGGTCCACTTCTCTGTAAAGGTCACCCCATACTCTGGCAACTTATACTTGCTTTCCAGAGTGCCAGAGACCTTGCTGGTGTCTATGTTTGAGGAGCCAGATGTTTTAAATTCCTGAAAGGAACATAAAAGAAAATTACAAAAACTCAAGACAATATATATCGGAAAGCTTCTTTATCTTTCAGTGCCGATTGATAAAGTGAAGATCTGAGGCCAGCCGTGATGGCAGTTATTTTAGAAATTACTATGAATTTTTTCAAAGAAGCATACAAGGGAGTACCCAAAGGTTTCCAGAATGACGCTGATGCATGCGCAGTTTTCGTAGTCATTTGTTCAACCACGCCTTGTCAATCAGTGTGCCAAGCGGCGTTGATGTGGAAGGTTTCGTCTACCCGCAGTGACTTTTCTTGGAAGAGCCGTTTTGTCCAGCCGTCGTTTTTCTTCATGGAGAAGTTTTATGGGCAGCGCGCGGCTGAAGTTTTGCTTTCTGCTCGGGGAAAAAACATCAGAAACCGTTCAAATGTTGAAGACCACTTACACGGACGCTATGCGTCAAGCTCAAGTTTACTCGTGGTTCACCCGCTTTAAAAATGGTGAAATGTCAATTGATAATCAACCGCTTTTTTTCCCCGAGCAGGAAGCAAAACTTCACAGCCGCACGCTGCTCATAAAACGTCTCCATGTAGAAAAATGACGGCTGGACAAAACGGCTCTTCCAAGAAGATTCACTGAGGGTAGATAAAACCTTCCACATCAACGCCGCTTGGCACACTGATTGACAAGGCGTGGTTGAACAAATGACTAGCGGCAGAATCGTGTACTACGAAAACTGCGCATGCATCAGCGTCATTCTGGAAACTTTTGGGTACCCCCTTGTAAGCACAAGAAAAAATGTTCCTGTATCAATCTATTGAGAAGAAAATTAAGGCAAAATCCACAGTGCAACAGAACATAGAAATCCTATAAAATAAATGTTGCTTTTGTTTCTAAGGACATCAAAGATTTTAAGACTTTCTAATTCATAATCCACAACTTCCTGTTTCTCTGTGTTGTAAATCAGACATGACCGACTGATCCTGTCATAGCCACAAGACTGGACAAGGACCCATGTTAGGACTTCATCTTACCACTCCATTTGAAGACGTGGTCTTCACATCAAGTTTAATCATTCCAAAGCCTGTAGAGACAGAGACAGTGAGCAACTGCATCCACCGCACACTTCCTGAAAAGACTCATCATGTTTCTAGTTACCATATCCTTTGTGGAAGATATCCTTTGCCAATTTCCCAAGGTCGGCATATGCTGGGGGAACTGCCATTATGTCTATCGGGAAAAGGTTTCAGAAGAGATGGGGGAGAAAAATAGCAAATGATTAGTCCGTCAACTTGCATAGATTGGTTACCAAATATAAAAAATTATCACTCAAGACATGTCTCTTTTAAACAACATCTAAAACCAACATCTTATGGACAGCATTTTTGTCATGACACAACCACAAACTTGAATGGATTTCATTGGGATTTTAAGGTTAGGCCAACACTATGTAGCGAATAAATGTGAAGTGAAGTAACACTTCACTTCACATTTCACTGGCTATAGTTTGTCTGTAATCAAACTATAGTCAGAGTTACTTTCCATTGCCTTGGCTGTATGTTTAGGGTCATCATCCTGCTTGAAGGTGAACTTCAACAATAGAGTCAAGTCTTTTGCACCTCAGTAATGTTTTCTTTCAGTACTGCCCTGTACTAAGCTCCATCTTTATGATCACATGTCTTGATCCTGCTAAAGGTTGGTAGCTCCACAGTATAATATTGCCACCACAATGTATCACTGTATAGACGGTGTGTCCATAGTTAGAAAGGCCATATTCGTCAAGTGCGTGACCAATAGTTGTCCTGTCAACATATTTTCCCTAAGCCGTGGATTTCTGCAGCTCCTCCAAAGTTACCACTGGCCTCTTAGATGCTTCTCTGATTAATAGGGTCCTCGCCCTGCTTGTCAGGTTAAGTGGATGTCCTGAGACAGCTGCAGTTGTCCTGTAATTCACAATTCTCCAATACCTAATGTTAGCCCATCACATAAAATCCCAACAAAACACAAGGAAGTTTGTGTGTGTGTGTATTTAAAAAGTATGAAAAGGCGCAAAACACCAACAATCATAACACTCATCATTTCTAATGAAATTTAAAGTAATGGGAATACAGACAGGATGAATGACTATACAATCTTCCTTTCTACATAAATCAATTGAACCGTTTGAACCAAAGTGGACTGTCTGTAAAGCTCAAGGCACCAATTGACTAAGTCAAATAGTCAAGGTTAAACTGAAAGGCTTCAGCTCCGCACAGCCTGCTGCCATAAGTACGAAGTCACACCTTGTTCTTGTGCCAATGTGCCACTTTTTTGAATAGTAAATGTAAAATATCAGCTAGGATTTTACTACAGGAATAGCAACCGATTATCATGTTGCATTGAAATGACGTACATGGACAAATAATTTCAATTTCATTCAATCCGGATGGTTTTATTCGGACTATTTTTGTTCATTTTCGACGTGAATCAAGCTAGCTTTCGCCCATGATGATCCGCAGTCCGAGTATGTCGTCCCCACTGTTACGAAGGAGTTTCGGAAAGTGAGCCAGGGGGGCGTTTTACAGCTTCCAATTTAGGTAACTGGTCCCTAATGAGCTTATATGTAAACAAAACACAACAAAATGAATGCATAGGAGCTAAGTACTTACCAAGAATAAGAGCTATTCGGTCTACCGGTGAGATTAGCAAAGGTTGGATGCAGCCGGTGTAAGGACGATATGGAGGAGATACTGCATAGACACCCTGTTGACCTCGGCACCGAAGGACCCCAGAATAAAGCTGTCGATTCAGCGCCTGATGAAAATCAGACGGAGATGGAAACTTTATTGCTCTTTATCGTGGTAATTTAGGAATCTATTTTACGAGTTACTCAAAATAAAATGTGAAATATTTTATCTTTGTTTTGAAATATTGTATGACTAATTTTTACTTGGAGGACACAGGCAGTAGAAAGATATCTAAGTCACTATAGTAACTAATATATGCTAATACGTAGCCATAAAGCTAATGTGATGCTTCATGATCAAAAGCAAAAAATTTTAGCTTGCTTTAAAAAAATACAGATATCCATATATTTTTTTATTTTATTTTTGCTTTGCGTTAAGTTTTTCAAACGATGTTTCTATTCAATCTTACAACTGTTTGAATTAAATTCAAAATGCCATATAAAATAAATATGGCATTTTAAATCAATGTTTAACCGATTTAAAATGGGGAATAAGAGTTGATGGCGGATGGGTCACTCCTAAAAAGGTCATCTTTTTCTCTCGCCAACCAATAAACTATAACGTCTGGCAGGATCAACTCCTTTACTCTAAAGCAGGGGAGTCAAACTCCAGTCCTCAAGGGCTGCTGTCCTGCTGTTTTTAGATGTGCCACAGGTACAAAACCCTTGAATGAAATGACTTAATGTAACTACTAAATAAGTCATCCTGTGTGGGATTTTGAGTTTAAATAGTTATGTTCTGTAAAGGTCTCAGAGGTTCGTTTGCAAACATTATCATCAAAACCCAGGAACACACTAGAAATGTGATTTGAAATTGGCAAAGATTTTATAAAGACTGGAAAAATTTGAAAAATGGGGTGGAAAGTGTGGCAGACAACTAGCACTACACATCACCTTCAATTAATCAGAATTGAAAATTGCTGTCCACATCCTCTTAACTTTAAGGTATGAAATCATGCTGGAATGTGCCCTCTTTCAAAGATTGTGCAATAGACAAAAAAATGTTTCCAGTTCTTTAATGAAAGAAATGATTGACCAAAATAAGCGATGAGGCGCTGAACACATCAACCTTTCTGAATGAAAGAATATTTTGGATTGTTCAATACGTCATGTTTCAGACAACCTGCAACGACAACATTCTCTCAATGAAAGAGCTCAAATCAAAGTCTACACTTAACACACTGTATCTCAAACATACAATTCAACATAACTGTAAACATTTCTCTCAATGTACATGATTCTACAATCATGTACATTACACAGGGGAAGTATAAAAATATCTATTGACGCTTAAAAAATAAATATACACACATACAGAAAAATTTCTCTTCGGGGTTAGTTTGGTACTGACTAAAGTCAAAGGAATAATATCAGAAAAAGCACACAAATTGGTCTTGGTCTTGTGATTTTATAGCGCTAGGAGATTTCTTTTATCTAAAATTACACCGACACGCAACAAGAAATCTGAAAACATTTTCATGGAGTGAAATCTCTTAATTGGCAAGGGAATACTTAAGACGTAATTCAGAGACAGCAGAAAAGTTTTCTTCCCAAGGATTTGGCTGATAATGACATGTCTTAATAAATTAGACCTTGTTAGACAGTGAAATAAAATATGATCTCAGGAAATACAGATATTGACCATTTTCATTCCTAAAAATCACAAATGTCAACTAACAGCATGACTTACTTGTGTCCGAAGCTACAAAATATACAATCCTTAGTACATGAAAAGATTTCCCTCTTGCTGTAACTCCACTGTGTTCTTTTAAACACAACATGACTGAGCTTGCAGTGGATTTTTCCTAAAGCACCTAAAAACTGTTGATGTGACAAAGCGAGTTAAGAGGTGGACTCCAAAACTAACGGAAGGTTTGGCTCTGAGCATCACATCGGGCGTCTTTGTCGAGGATGTCACAGTTGGCAACTTCACAACAAGAAAAACAAACAAACAAAAAAAACAGGTGAGCCGCAGTTAGTTATCCAATCAGGCGCTTCATCGTGGCAGGTCTGGAGAAGGGCCAGCAGTATTCGTTGGGGACGGGCCCGTTGACGTTGCACTCGAAGAAGGAGAACATGGGGAACCAGATGCGGGCTCGCCGACTCTGCTGGTACGCCCGGGTGTTGGCCAGAGTGTGGTAGTAAAGGAAGAGTCTGGTAGTGATGTAGAAGGCGATGAACACGTCAATGGAGTAGTGTTCGTGGGCAGCCAGGATGAAGAAGATCCCAAAGAGGTTGAGGACCCAAGACAAGGTGTGAATGAAGTTCCAGCTTCGTGGAGTGTCTGAGCGAAGGAAAAGAGGAACATATTTGTTAATATTACCCATACATGCTTCACGTTGGAAGAGAAATTGCCAAAACAAAACAAAAATGGATTCCATTTTATGACCCCCGTCCCCAGCAGATACTTTGTAGAAACACATTTGACTATTTTTAGAAAATGAAAACTTTTCCAATTTTTCTTTACAAAATAGCTGAAGCTGAGTGAAAAGTTTCCAGATTCTCTATTTTTGTCTGGACTTTGACTGGGCCATTGTAACATGAAATTGCTTTGATGTAAACCATTGTACTTAAGCTCTGGCTGTATTTTTTAGGCTTGTTGTCCTGTTGGAAGGTTAATTTATTCATCATTCAAATCAATTTTAT
>CAEGAF010155761.1:0-12826 GCA_903067075.1 Micropoecilia bifurca
CGTTTTCTTCCGTTGGGGTCCTTCCCCCCCGGGGGGGGGGGTGGGGGGCCCCCCCCCCCCCCCCCCCGTCCCGCAGCAGAGGGGCTCCTTCCCCCCCATCCACTCGGCTGCTGATCCCCACACACAAAGACAGCTCTGTACAGCTCTGTTTATAACTAAGCAGTCCCTGCACTGCAATTTAGGAGGCGTGCAGCTCAGGAAATTGCTGGCCTCTGCTGAGGCTTGCTTTCACTGAGGGAATGGTATTCATCAGCCAAGTAATTGGCGGGTAACTTTTTTAAATACCTTGTTCGTAATTACCTTATAAACAAAATAACACGTCGCTAAACCTGAGGGTCTGAACAGCGACATTAGTCATGTTCAACAATTAGCTTCCTGTTATAATATATGCAAGCAGCATCAGAGGCATGTCAGAGAGTTTCATGTTGGGTGGTAGGTTTCATGAGATGTTTGACTTTTTTTTTTTTGTTCAGACCGCGGAGGAATTTACAGTCTTCACTGTTTGCATATTTGGGAACATGACACCGTTTTGCGCCACCGGCCAGATACGAAGCATTCCTGCAATTTATAGGAGCAACGGTGTCTGTATTTTCAGAGCAAACAACAGGATCAGTGGGATCTCGGAGCAGCGGCTCGGACCCTTCGCCTCCCTGGAGACGCTCGACCTCAGCAACAACAGAGTAGTGGAAATAAAGAGCAGCTCCTTCCCGGCTCAGCCTCTCAAGAACTTGTGAGTTTTATTCTTCTTACATGGCCTGAAGTTTCTTTTTTTTCATATTTCAACCAAAATATTTAAGGGAGTACAGTAGGATTTCAATTGATTTAAGACAAAAGTAGCTGTGGCATTAAGTGAAGTAGAACAGAACTGATGCAGCGTTTGGTTCTTTTGTAAGAATCATCCACTTCACAACTATGCACTGAGGTTTGTCTGTGTAACATGATGTCAAATGACAGCAGGTTCCTCCAAAATCCTTCAGGTTCCTCTGCAACAATCGTATCTCGTCTCTGGAGTCGGGCTGGTCCACCAACCTGGCCAGCACTCTGCAGATTCTTGAGCTCAGCCACAACCGGATCTCCAACATCCCGGCCAGGTTCTTCCAGCTGCCCAACCTGCAGCATCTGTAAGTTGCGTGTTTGATTGTTTCGCATGTTGGCTTCTTCTGATTGAGAACGCTGCATTTTTAAAAGAAAAAATTTCCCCCAGGGATTTGAGCAGAAACCAGATTCGCCGGATAGAGGGCTTGACTTTCCAAGACCTGCCCACCTTGCGCTCGCTGAAGCTGCAGAGGAACCGGCTCTCTGGGCTGATGGACGGGGCCTTCTTTGGCCTTAGCAACATGGAAGTCCTGTAAGTTCACCTTATGATCAGTGTGAGCCGAGATGATTTCCTTCAAACTTCCCCAGCTGTTGTGTGAAGTGATGCCATGTTTGCGTTGTCTGCAGGCAGCTGGGCTTTAACAACCTGACGGAGGTGAGCAAAGGTTGGCTGTACGGCCTGGGGGCCCTGCAGCAGCTCCACCTCCAACACAACACCATCAGCAGGATCCAGCCTGAAGCCTGGAAGTGTTGCCAGAAACTCAGCAAGCTGTGAGTCCATATTTTTGGCTCTCTCTGGACTCCTTCCCCTCCCCATATTCCATTCGCCGTCTGAACCCCCGACACGCCTACATGTCGCTCCGCCTCCCCTCCTCTGCTTTGCTTACACTCCAGTTCCTCCCGCCACCAACCAGACAAAGCAGAGTCTCTGTTGCTCTGCGGATCAGTGCCAGTGTTAAAGCTCTGCCAACCTACTACACACCCCACCTTTTCTGTTCTGCTCTTATGTCTCATGAGACTTTGGGATTTTTAGTTTTACACAGACTTCAATCATTTCCCAAACCATACATGTTAGCTCCTGGTAGGCAAGGGCTGGTTAACAGTATTTAGGATTAATAAGGTCTTGAAAATGTAGCTATTAATGAGATGAAAGATAAATGGACTGTAGTTTTCTATGGCACTGCTGACCAGCTGAGACCCTGTGTAGAAATAGTTGATGTTTATTATGTAGTTTGGACTCAGAACCAAACAGCATCTTGAAGACAATGGGCTGCGGTTACCGTTGTCAAGGTGTTCAAAACCTTCCATACGTTTGGTTTCCATACCAATGAACTGTTCCTATGGTTAAAAGTCCTTCTAATGACAGACAGATGGTTGTAGATTGTTTACAAAAGTTGGGAATAGCCAGTTTAGAAACTGAACCTTGTTTATGAAGTGTATGAACATTAATCTTATCTTGTAAAAGGTGTTTGCTGCTAATCCAGGCTGCCAGTCCTTAAGACTGATGGCTGCTGTTTGTTTTTTTGGGGGTTTTTTTAACAATAACCCTTGTTAGAAAAAAGTGATTGTCATAATTTACATTTTTGAGGGAAATATAGTGATACATTTAAAGTTTGTCAGTTTTATTCATTGTTATTTTACCACCCGTATCTCCTGCTTTTCCCTGGGAGCAGATTCTTTGTTTGGCCTTTTCCATCAGTGGACGTCTTAATGTTCACAAAGTCCAGGATGCTTTTGGACTCATTCGCTTTGGCTCTTCTTCTTATCTTGTAAACAAGTTGCTGGTGAGCTGGGAAATATGTCCAGCCATCTGATTTGTTCTACTTTGGAACAAAAAAGGGTGTCCTCTATTGTTTAACTGCATTCTCTCATAGCGTAGCCAAAGCAGTGAACATATTGGTTTGATTACGTCAGAACCACAAATATTCAATATATATTAATGGAATTTTATGCCATTCACCAACATGAAAGTGTCTGTAACTGTGAACTGGAAGGAAACTTTTTCACAGAACAAAATAAACCCAGAAAAACGACTCTGTCATAATTGGATCTAAAAAGTCTCAACTCTGGGGACATTAATATAAACAAATGCCACACTTATGTTTATATTGTTGCATGGATATTAGGGGTGTGTTGCTCTGCTATTCTTCCCTGATGTTTTTTTTCCCACCCTGCAGCAACTTGTCCTCGAATCACCTGTCCAGGCTGGAGGAGTCCAGCTTCGACGGCCTCAGCCTGCTGGACGAGCTCCATGTGGGAAACAATCGTGTGAGCTTCATCGCCTGCGGAGCGTTTCGCGGCCTCACCAGCCTGCAGATGCTGTGAGTTCAGTTCCAGTTACAAAAAAACCAATTGTAAATGTCACCACTGAGTGTGTATGGAGGCCTCTGGGGAACACGGAGGGTTTTTTTTCTTTTCTTTTGCGCCGCCTCTCAAAAGTATTGTGAGGTACATTATTTCCTCGGTCAGTTGGTGACATTTTTCCTGTTGGTAATAAAAGGCCGTTTTCATGTACGGTTCCATCTCAACCTTACTCAAACAAACATGAATAGGCAGTGAATAAATACATTTTCAATCAGTTTTGTGTTACGAATACAAAAACATGTTTTTACTGAGGCTCTTTAAATGTCTACTTGAAATATTTGTGACCGTATACAAAATAGACCCGGGCATATTTGTTCATTTATTGTGAGGGAATTGCAATACTTTCTGTGAGGTGATGTAGAAGATTGGGAAACAAAAAAGAAAAAATGAAAAAGGACAATCCATGCTTTTCTTAACTTTTAGCTAACTCCAGTACTGGAGTGAAAATATTACGTCTGATTTGCTTTGGGGATGTGAAGATTATTGTCTTGATGTGTTTGTGTGCGCACGCACACACACACACACACACACACACACACACACACACACACACACACACACACACACACACACACACACACACACACAAAGAACTCAGACAGGCACACACACACAAAGAACTCAGACAGGCACAACCGCAACCTCAGTAACCCCCCTCACACACACATGCATGCACACACACCCACACACACTCCTCCCCACACCATCCTTTCCTCCATCCAAATTGCTCTCCCTCACCGCATCCACCCATCCCCCCCCCCAGCTCCCCTGTTCCCACAGAAAGGCTCAGTAACGTTTCCCGTAGCGAAGACTAACTACAACCAAATGTGAGCGGCGCTGCTGAGGTCATCGCAGGGCAGGTGTGCATCTAGGTGGACATTTACAGCTTCAGGGCTTCAACAATCCCCGGCCTCCCCCTACACACACCGACATGAAAGCACACACTCACACCCTTCCTCAATTTCAACCAGCCACAGCCAAGCATGCCGAGGAGGAAAATAACTGTTTGAAGGCAATAAAGCAGCTAAAGGATCAAAGGAAGCAATTTTTTTTCTGGGACATTCTAGGCTTTTGGTGATCTAGATGTCATTTTCTGTCTGCGGATAGCAGAGAGAGAAAACGTTTGAGTTGAAAACATTTCAAAGAAACATCAGCTGGTTAGATTATGTGGCCACGGTGCTAGTAATTACAAAATCTAACGTCTGACTTTTTAACATTGGGTGAAAAGTCTTATTTTTATATAGAAAGTAGTAGTTAGAGAAAGTAAAAAATTTGGCCACTCATTTTGGACTTATTGTTAAGTTAATATTTGGAATGAAATACTTCATAAAATATCAAAAGCCCACCAAACAGAGATTTTTATAGTAGGTTTATCTTTTCCACCAATTGTTAGAACAGTATCTGTAAAAGTAGTTGGGAAATGAGCTTTATGCATAGACTGGGTTTTACTTCCTGTTTAGAAGCTTTATTTACCAGCTCCAGTTTATAATTAAAAAGGTCTTCCAGGGAAATATAGTCAGTGGGTTCATAAAAAAGCTTATTTTAATTATGATAAAACAACAGAATCACTTTAATGGCTCTTATTGATGCTGTTGGTGGTATGAAAAGATACTTAAAAACTTCTCAATTAAGTGCCAAAATGACCAGAAAGGGATTTCTGGTTTAAAGGGTCATATGGAACATAAATTCAATGTTTGATTGTAGTTTTTGTCTTACATTGTAATCTCTCTTAAAGGGATCTCCAGAATAATGAAATCTCCTGGACTATTGAAGACATGAATGGGCCATTTTCTGCTCTTGAAAAGATGAAAACGCTGTAAGTCAGCTGTGTCTGATGGACCAAATTGCCTTAATAAAAACTAAGATCTTGTCATCTGATGCAGCCTTTTTTTCCATTCTTCCAGGTTCCTGCAGGGGAACCAGATTCGCTCGGTGACCAAAAAGTCTTTCTCTGGCCTGGACGAGCTGCAGCACCTGTGAGTCGGCCTCGTGTTTCACTGATTGTTTTCAAAAGTCCGAGCCGTAAACAGAGTGGGCCGAACGATAAAAGGGTGTTTGTTTGAGCCTTGCATCCAGACCGTCTTCTCCTTTTCCTCTGCTTTGATGTGGAGTCAAGAAAAAAAAAAGCTGCCATTAGTACCCTTACATGTGAGCCAAAACTATATTGATCACAAAGAGAGACAAAGTGAAGACAACTGTGTGTGTGTTTGTAAGACTTTTCAACAACTGCATTTGATTCTAATTAGAACCAATGCCAGAGCTCAAAGCAGCTCAGAGTCAGAACTCTTTTGATTAACAACGCGATCTGTTGCCCAGACTTTTATTGTTTTTTTCTCTCTCTCTTTCTCGTGATTGAAGATTGTAAAAATCTCTGTGCTCCTAACATCTGATGTCTGCAAAAAATCTCTCTGAGAACTTTATCGGTGCTGATGCCTTGTCTTTGTTTTTCCTTATTTTTTCCTCTCTGCATAGAGATCTGAGCAATAATGGCATCATGTCCATCCAAGCTAACGCCTTCTCCCAGATGAAAAACCTTCAGGACCTGTAAGCGTCGGCACCACACACTGCTGACTTTCTTATTAATATCCACTCACAACGTAATAGAATAGTTTGATTATATCCTCAGATGTTTTTGTAATTCTACAACATTGCATTTTCCTAACTATGTTCATCAGTACAGCTGAAACACAATAATTATACATGTAAAAAGGTACTTTTTTTAGTCTGACATTAAATCCGACTAAACTTCCTTTCTTAGGTCAGTTAGGATTACCAAAATTATTCTGGTTCTATTTTCTTCATTATCTACAGTTAAACACGGCCTGCACTGTGACAGACTGAAAGGCCGCTCTGCAAGGAAGAAGCCATAGCTTCATAAGCATGAAAAAGAAAATCTGAATATGGCTTACAAAAAACTCAAAATATGAAAACTTTTATTTCTGGAGCCATGTCCTGTGGTCTGATGAAACAAACTAAAGTGGAGGTTTGACCATAATTATTATTTTAAACAAAAGCCGATCAGCCTGAAAACATCTTCATATTTGTAAAATACATGTCATGTTACAAATTAAATGACATCAGAGGAAAGAAAAATCTGTGAAAATACTGAAATGACATCTAAACATATCAGCCAAGAATTCTAACCCTAATGAACGATGACCCTAAGCATTGCACTAAATTAGTTACAAATTCAACGTTTCAAAGTGGCCATCACAAAGTCTGTGTACAAGTTTCATCCTGGCCTGTATTAAAACAAATATTTCCCCCTTATTGTTTAAAAAATGATTTCATACACACACATTTGGTTTCAGAAACGTTTTCAACTGCATAAATCCACACAATCAGCCCCTGAACACTGTTTTAAACATGCCAAACCCATAGGGGGCAATGGAGCACAAAGTTCAAACCTATGTCAGCCAATCAGATTGCTTCAAAACAACCATGACTTGCCAAGAGGTTCACTTGTGTGAACAAATATATGGGTTGAACTACTTTTAAATAGTGTCAGAAAAAAAATTAAAACAAGACCATAATGATTAGGAATTATGTGAAAATAATGTCTGAATATATTGGCACATTATTTATTACACACAACACAACACAAATAGTTTTCTCAAATTTTCACCTTGGTCGGAGTTTGTTGTACACGATTGTTTTAGTGATATTAAACGGAGTTTTGAAGCGAATGAAAGGCCAAAACACATACCATTTGTTTTCCCAGGTAATCTGCTATGTGTGAACTAGGCCACCACTTAACCTCTCTGTCTCATTATTCTGACAATGGGCTAACTGATTCAAGACCTCCTTGAAGTAATTAACGAAGCCAAACCTACTTAGAGCAGTAAAGATTTTGTATCATTTAAGTGAGGCAGCAACAATAAGTTAGTCTTTTCCCATTTTTTAAAATAAATATCTTTATTCAGATACTTAACAGGAAAAATCCTCCTCAACTCCACTTCTTAAACATCTTGTTTTCTCTGATAGAACATTAACTTATGAATTCATGAAGCATGTGCTAAACCAATACCTGATACCTTCTCCTCCTGGTAGGCGTCTGAATACCTCCAGTCTCCTGTGCGACTGCCAGCTGAAGTGGCTTCCCATCTGGATGGAAGAGCAAAGCTTCCTGCCCTGCGTCAATGCCAGTTGCGCCCACCCACAGATGCTGAAGGGCAGGAGTGTGTTCTTGGTACGCCAGGAGGAGTTTGTGTGTGGTAAGTGCATTCGTTCCTGATACACACAAGCCGTTTAAATTGGGTACTTTTCTTCCATGGCCGCTAAATGTTAAAATGTACTAGTTTGTGTGTCATCTGCATACATGTTGAGGTTTTTTCTTGTTCATCCAGATGACTTCCCAAAGCCCAAGATAACGGTGCAACCAGAAACCCAGTCGGCCCTCAAAGGAACCAACGTGACATTTGTTTGCTCTGCCGCGAGCTCCAGCGACTCCCCCATGACCTTTGCCTGGAAGAAAGACAACGAAGTCCTGAACGATGCCGAGATCCACAACCAGGCCCACCTAAGAGTGCAGGGTGATGCGGGAAGTGAGAGGGAAGTCACAGAGTACACCACCACACTGCAGCTGCGGAGCGTGGAGTTCTCCAACGAGGGGAAGTACCAGTGCGTCATCTCCAACCACTTTGGGTCGTCATATTCCTCTAAGGCCCGGCTCACGGTGAACAGTAAGTTTGGGGTGTGCTAAATTGTTAGGCACGTCTCACCAGACCCTCAACTCCAAATCTTAAACTGTTTTACTTTTTCAGTACTTCCTTCTTTCACCAAAATGCCAATGGACTTGACGATCCGGGCAGGAGCGATGGCTAGGCTGGAATGTGCAGCCAAGGGGAGTCCATCCCCTCAGATCGCCTGGCAGAAAGATGGAGGCACTGACTTTCCTGCCGCTCGCGAGCGTCGCATGCACGTCATGCCCGAGGATGACGTCTTCTTCATTGCGAGTGTCAAGACGGAAGACATTGGTGTTTACAGCTGCACGGCTCAGAACACAGCTGGAGTTATTTCAGCAAATGCAACTTTAACTGTTCTTGGTGAGAAAGTTACCTTACACCTACTAGACCTTTACTATTCAGTCGTTTTCCACAGTATTGTCAAAGCCATACCTGTATTTCTTACAGAAACGCCCTATTTCCTGCGCGATCTCACGGATCGGACAGTGGCCAAGGGCGAGACTGCCGTCCTCCAGTGCATCGCCGGTGGAAGCCCTCCTCCTAGACTGAACTGGACCAAAGACGACAGTCCCCTAGTGGTCACCGAGCGCCACTTCTTTGCCGCTGCCAACCAGCTCCTCATTGTGGTTGATGCTGCTGAGGTGGATGCAGGAAAGTACACTTGTGAGATGTCGAACGCCCTGGGCACGGAGAGGGGAAATGTTCGCCTGGCGGTCCTACCAAACCCCAACTGTGACTCTGGAGTGCAGAGTGGCACCGGGAATGTCATGGGGACCGGATCAGGGGCGGATGATGATGGCTGGACAACAGTAGGGATTGTCATCATCGCGGTGGTTTGCTGCGTAGTTGGAACTTCTTTGGTCTGGGTGGTCATCATCTACCACACCCGCCGGCGGAACGAGGACTGTAGCGTCACCAATACAGGTCAGAGGTCACTTGGTTTTTCAGATCATCCAAGCATCTAATCTTGTATTAACACGTGACCTTGTTCTCCAGATGAGACCAACCTACCTGCGGATATTCCCAGCTACCTCTCCTCCCAGGGAACACTAGCGGACCGACAGGATGCCTACATCCCATCTGAAAGTGATAGCAGCCATCAGTACATAGCATCATCCTACAGTGGTTTCTACCTGCAAACCAAAGACATGAACGGTACCAATTATGGGCTTTTCTACTTTGACTTTAAAGCTAAACGTATTGAAATAAAATGTAAGGTTTTAGTAACATTATTCACCTTGTTACCCTTGGTAGGTATTTGTCAGCTGGATACAGGAAGTGAAGCTGATATGGAAGCAGCCATCGATCCTTTGCTTTGCCACTACCAAGGTCCGATTGGCTCGCTGCTTTGTCGTGATACCATATATCCCAGTGACCCATCCGAAGTCTTCACAGGTTGGTACAAGTCTTGATCCGGTTCCAGAAGGATTTTTAAAAGGGCCGTGTTATGACTTTGTATTGACTTTTCTTTAGCTTTACGTCATTTGACAATGCTACTCCTTCATCAAGAACATACTTGGAGTGTTGCCTTAAATTCTTTCACTCATTTGAGAAATAGTTCAATCTCCCATGTGGACATCCGTGTGAACCAGAGCCTCCTTCAAGGTGCAGCTCTTTGTTGGAGCTGAACCTTGTTTCCAACCTACTGAGGCTCCACCACTCTGCTACGTTAGACTAGCCAGTAGTAATTAGCAAACACCTGATGGAAGTGTGCATCTGCAAAGATCAGCATAGGACCTACTTCTCAGAATAATGCTAGTAAAAACTTTGTCAAAGGGTCAATAGAGGAGCCATGCTGTGATGACTTCCTGAAGGTGGAGTTTCAGAAAGAGCAGGAACTTTTAAAGAGAAAGAGACCCAATTTCATGGTGTAAAATTGCATAACATATAGCTTTTTTTAACAACTGCAGTTACTTAATGGAGCTATAAAATGATACCAGAATTATGTGCCTTCACAAGGCACATAGTATTGCCACTTTAAGTTCCAGAAAACTAATTAATATAATCTCTGCCTTTTCACCCTCAGGTTTTTCGATTGACCAAAAGCCGGTTGGCATGGAGTCCTACAGCGGCAGCCTGACCAAACCCAAAACGATGGACATCTTGCTATCGGAGCATTTTGACGTGTGCCCGCCTTCACTGGTGATGCAGCTTCCAAACACCAACCTAAATCAAGACCCTGCGCCTCAGCAGAGGGACCGGCAGACCACAGCGGATGAGGAAGATGCTTTCGACTGTGGAAAACCTCATAAATGTGTCCCTCCCTGCAACACTTTCATGGGTAAGATGTCGATTAACCAATCTTTTTATCCAGACTGGATTTTGCCTAGGCAATGGAATGACTTTGAAACATGTTTTCCCGCAGGTACATTTGGGAAAGCTCCTTGGACTCCCCACAAGGATCTATACATCCCACAGTCAGTCACGTATCATGGGATAACTCTTCACGAGAATCCTTACACTGCTTTGGATGTTGACTCGGACCTCGAGCAGAGCATCAAGGACTCTTTGGAGCAGAGCGGCCGTGTGTATGAGCAGCCGTTTGACGGCCATAGAACTGATGCCATCTCACAACGTAGGATGAGCTCCTAGCTGATCCAACTTCCGGGTTTTCAACCAAAAGAAACAGAAAAACATGAACATTTCTACCTCACTGAATGGACACTTTGGCAATAAAGGATGTCTGTAATGTGCAACAAGTGAATGTAAAGGACAGCTTCATGCAAAATAGCACCGGCTATTTTGCTGAAAAAATAAAATATTCTGTTAAATAACCTAGATGAATATATACATTTTTATATAAAGTTTATTATATTTTGTAAATTGTTTATAAACAGATTTGATTATTTTTGCCTACTTTTTTGTACAAATACTTTGCAGCCGTGGCTTTCCATCTATGTCCGCTTTGAATAAAGCAGTGTTTTGCACATGTGTAAACAATAAAACGTGTGCTGCTATGCTCACTTATGGTTTTTCAAACCCTCCAAAAAAAATGATCTGATTTAGATCTGAATATGAAACAGATTCATCACTATTCTCTCAGAGCACAACACACCACCAGTGGCATTCATATTCAAATATATGTGTTCCATTTTCATCTACATTTGGTTCAGATTTATTAAATATACTCCAGTCATATATTCAGATATAGGTTTGAATACATATGGTTCCAGTTCACTGTATTCTTAATTATATTACAATACAGTGGAAATCCAGTTGATTATTTGATGCAAGCTGCTGACAAGTGATCTAATACAGGCAAAGGGGATGTCCCCAAAAACTCGAAGCATTCACCATTACAAGCCTGGTGTCTGCACGTCCATCAAAAGTCTTAAATTCGAAGTTGTAGGTTTGATTCCCGGTCTGATGACCTTTGCCACATGTCTTCCTCCTCTTTCATTACCCACTTTCCTGTCTATTTTCTCTCATAAAAGGCTGTCTGAGCCAAGGAAGACCTTTTTTTTTTAAAGTCTAAAATTAATAGAAAACTAAATGGAGTTTACATGCATGATCGGCAGACTTGAGGCGGCTGAGGCTAACTGGATGCTAAAATACTCTGCTAGCTTGCTAGCTTTTTAGCGTAGATATCTTTGGTAAATAAAAATTTATCACCAGTTAGCTGGACAACTATTGTTTTTGCCATCGAGTAGCTTCTGTTGCTAACCCATATGAAGGTAGGCCCATTCTGAACCAAAAACAAACTTATGCTCAAAAGAAGAAAAATAAATACTGGAGCAGCTTCTTAAGTGATTTCCTTCCGGAAAAGGACATAACTGAAAAGGTCATACCGTAGCCCACTGCCCATAGGCAGAGAAGAGAAGGTGTCTTTAAAAAAAACGATACCATGAAAAGTTAAAGAGGCGCATATAATAGATAATAACAGGAGTATTCCAGGAGTATAACTATGAGAAAGAAAAAAATGAGTAAAGTTATTGTCAGCAATACCTTCATCAGTGTTTATGTCCCTTATTACTGAGCCAACAGCACTTTCTATGGAAAACAAAAACAAAGGCAGCATTCAGATTTGAATTAAAAACAACAAAAGACAAAACCACTCAAAGAACATTTTGTCCACATGTTTTGATGAAACATTGGAGCATGCTATAGCTAAATGCTGTAAAAGGGCTTTCCCTTAGA
This sequence comes from Micropoecilia bifurca, assembly GCA_903067075.1. Classification (NCBI taxonomy): domain Eukaryota; kingdom Metazoa; phylum Chordata; class Actinopteri; order Cyprinodontiformes; family Poeciliidae; genus Micropoecilia; species Micropoecilia bifurca. The sequence continues at coordinate 12,003 of CAEGAF010155761.1, forward strand.
CATTGTTTTGGCTCAAAAGCCAATTGAGGAGGATCCAGAAAATCTCTTAGGTTGCGATTGTTTTCTTAATTTGTCTTATAAAATTGACTTTTAAATGTATCAATAACCTTGCCCTCGGTATTATTAGATGGTTTTAATGCCCCACAGCAGGAGTCAGAACAAGGAGAGCTGGAAACAAAGACTGCAACTCAGTAGGATGTGGAACATAATTTGGATCATCATGTTTCTTATTTAAAGGAGAACATATGTGGAACATTTTGCCACCAGTAATCAAACAATTGACTGGCCTTAAAACTTTTACATCTCATGTGAAGAAGAAATGGTTCAAACAGAGACAAACATGTGAACACTAAAACTGGTACAGCAGCTAACACTTATTACTTATTATTTACTGTTACTTTGTTATTTTATTTAATTGTTCTTTTTTTCAATTTTAAATAACTTTTTTTCATAATAGTCTTTGTACAGATCAACGTCTTGTTTATTTGTGTTATTCTAATGGACCTTACCACAGTGGCCGCTTTTTATTGGCTAATGCCCATTTTACGTCACAGCGCAGCTACCACGTGGGTTACCGTCTCACAAACTTATGCTAATGAACATTGTGGACTACCAGACTGACAGAAGGTTTTTGCATCTGGACTCGAAAAAAAATGGTTCTCTGTCAGTGGGGAATCAGGTATCCTGATCGTGTTTGTGGAACTAAAATTCACAGATTTCCAAAATCTGAAACGAAAAGCGACAGACTGGCGACCTGTCCAGGGCGTATCCCGCCTCTCGCCCGGAACGTCAGCTGGAGATAGGCACCAGCAACCCTCCCGACC
>CAEGAF010155765.1:0-26085 GCA_903067075.1 Micropoecilia bifurca
TTGATTGATTGATTGATTGATTGATTGATTGATTGATTGATTGATTGATTGATTGATTGATTGATTGATTGATTGAACAAATCTGGGTGAAATAAATAGGTCAGACACTGATGTGCCACCATCTTTCTCATTTATGTGGCTTCAATGTGTTTGAAGTTCCAACTGTGTGTCCATAAAAGAGCAATTGCAACATCTTGAGCAAATGTACTTTTAGCAATGGGGCTTTGCCATCTTGACTTTTTACTTAATCATCTGATGTGCATTTTTATGTTTTATTTTTTTATTTATTTGATTTATCATTCTGGATGTGTTCTTTTATATTTAGCAGTTTTGTTGAGTATCCAGTTGTTTTTTTGCAAAATTTTTTCCACTCTACCAATCAACTTTCTAAAAAATTGCTCCGGTTTTCTGAACAACCATTTTGCTCAAGGATTCAGAGAGGAACATAACATTTGCTGCATCTGTCTGGAGATAACGTTACCTTCTTGACGCTTGTTTGTTTACTTAGTGAATAAATATGTCAACCTCGAGCCAACATGTGAATTATTTACACAAGTTGGCACAAATATGTTTTTTTTGTTTTGTTATTTTACCAAAATCAGGAACTGAGATGGGATTTCCCCACACAAATTGAATGCGCCTTCATGTGCTTAAATTGTGGCACATCAAGTCATTGGTATTTTTAACATGACTTAATGTTAGCGCTAAAGTCTCTTAAACAAATCAAAAGACAAAAACCAGATAAATCATTCATTAATTTTTGTTCAACGCATGCAGTCAGTTTGGCACTGATAGACATAAACCTGCACCAATGTTTAAGATTACCAGTCATGCAACTTTCTGTCTTCATGTGAAATTAATCTACATGACAAGAAAAATGAAATTATGCAGAAACAGCATTTAAGTCAGTCAGCTATTGCAAAGTATAAAATACCAAACTTGGAGTTCCTGTTTAATTTATCTGCAACAGAAAATACTGATATTCCCTAGTAGGGTACAACAGTGCCTCCAGAGATTATTTTACCTTGCAATTCTGTGTTTAAAAAAATAACCTACCTTCTCTCACAGCAGATCCAAGAAAACACTTGTGGGTGAAAGAGAATGACAGAGAAACCTAAAACAAGAAGTAGAAGTAGTGAAGGAGTGTAAATACCTCAGTGCTTGTTCTATTTATTACCTTAAAGACCAAATCTCAACAGAATGAGTTCAGCATCACCTTAAGTTACCAGTTTACAAGCTCAATTAGATGAAAATTTCAGGTTTGCAGGTAAAAAATACATCTTAGAATTTCATATGAGCTACGGATGGATGGATGGATGGATGGATGGATGGATGGATGGATGGATGGATGGATGGATGGATGGATGGATGGATGGCTTTGGTTAGGTACATTTTTCAGTCCTCTTGTAGAGTATTTGACACAAAAATTACAGATGCTAATGAATTTAGTAAGTCTGGACATATAATCAACTCTTAGCTTTTTTCATGCTTTACTTGAAATTATGGAATAAATTGTTATGTATCAGAGGATTTATCTATCCAAACCAATAGCTTTTGCTTCTGTGGGGCTCAATAGTCACTCAACATGAAAAGGGAAAACTGAACCAAACACTGGTTCCAGTTTTGATTTTCATTCAGGCTTTCTGGATTTCCACAAACATACATTTCACACAGCCGTCTGTAGTGATTCTGTCACGTCGGTATTTGAAGCCGCTGAACAGTATCTTTCTTTTTACTTCTGCTGTGGTAAAGCCACATTCAGATGCATGGAAGAACAAAGCAAAATCAATAGAGGAAACCCATTAGTTCCTTAATGTCACTCATGTGGCCACTACACACTAAAGTAACATCAGGCAGTATACACTGTATTTCCCCAAGCCGCCATCACAGACCTACTGACATTCACAAGTCGGCTTCATGGGGAAAGTACTGAGGAGTAGCTTTGACAGAGGGCAAGAAGAAAGAAAAGTGAAGGAGGTAGAAACTAGAGATGGCCGCTAACTCAATAGATAGTGAGGGAAGTCAATTTAGTTTCTCTGCAGAGGGCAGATTGCTGCAGTTAGCCAGCTCTGTGGCTGCCATCGGCATCCTCTCTCTTTTCTGAGGGAATGAGAAAGGAGATACAGGCTTCCCAAGGAAGATCAAAACATCAAGGGCAGATGGGTGTGAGAGAGACAGCAAATGGCCATAAAGTAGTTCCTATCACTTGATTAGAAAAAAAAACCTGACTGAGAAATTGCACTGATGTCAGATATAAGTGCAAGTGAGTCAGAGCAGGATAACGGAGCATCCGTTGTGATCAAATGAACAGTAATGTGGCCGATACCACAAGATGAAGCCTTATAATGTAAGTTTACTGCTCTGTTCTAAAATTCCCATGGCTGAAGAGTAACAGATACCTCTAACAGAGAAACATTATGATAGTAGCAATGGGAGGTCAAAGGAACGTGTCTGGACTCTGAAAAAGTCAAAGACAGAATAACAAATGAAGAACGAGGAGCTTTTAAAGAGCTGACTTGATTTGAAATGCCTGCTAGTGCGATGAGCAGCCTTGGATCCTGATTAAAATCACGCTAAGAGGTTTTCTGTTGCGTTAGATGTAGATAATTACAGATGAAACTAGATTCTTATGTACGCTTTTTAAGAAGACACAAAGCCCTTTGTTTATTCCACAAATTGATGTTAACACACACTAAACTTTTCCCTTTTAGGTCAGTGAGGTATACCAAAATCAATTCCAATTATTATTTACTGCTATCAGTAAATAATAGTGAGAGATTTAAAGAAAATGTCCAACTTTCTTTAACGTTTACACCCACATATTAAGAGTCCTGCCATTTCCTTCGAATAATGACCAATAGAGTCAAAAATAATTCCTTAATAAAAAATAAAATCAAGATAATTTAAAAAAAAAACCACTTGTTTAGAATAACTGGAACATTAATTAATACGTGGTGTATATTTGATTGTGGGATTTGACAAAACGTAGTGTTTGTTGCTTGTTTCATCATTGATTATTGCTTGTTTTTAACTAGTAAAGTATCTTGATCTGCCTTGTTGCTGTTTTATGTGCTCTACAAATAAATTTTGCTTGACCAGCAGAGGAAAATATTACATTTGAAATAAGTAGTCTATGACAGCTGTGGCCTCATTTTCATTCATTGCATTATTTCTTTTCTAATATCCACCCAGTTGTATCAAACTAGTCTTCTGCAAAGTTCATCAATCTTGCAGGTTGTCACCAGTATAATGGTGCTATCAGCATTAATGTGAGCCAGTAAGGCTCTTTCCTTGCAAAGGTTTATTGTATAGGCTCACAGACTCATTAACAGCTTACAAAATTTAATGGAGGAATATGAGTAAACGTACTCAAAGTATTTACTAAATAGGGAGTAAGTTTAAACATTTAGTTTCAAGGAATCCAACAAAAACAAACATGGTTGAATTTCAGCGTTTTGGAGAAATTATTCTGAAAGAAATTGAAAGGAAAGAAATGTAAATGCTGGTTTCTTGTAAAATGACATTCTAGATTCCTGAAAGATGCTCAGAAAACTAAGCCTGGGAGACGTGCTGCCAATCACAGGGATGTGAGAGGCAGAGGTGATAGGGTTTATATTTTTTCCTTTGTAGCCAAGACTAGAGCATCCCAATAATATAAAAGTCTAAACTGCAGCAGGATTATTGCACTCTCTGCAGATATGCCTGTAAAATATGGACTTGCATATGTTGCACCAGAGGAATGAGTGTGTTTGTGCATAATGCATGTGTGGGAAGGTAAATGACTTCTTATTAGCAGTTGCAAAATGGCAGCTTTGCAAAGCAGTTTATGCTGCAGTTTTTGAGCACCACAAAGTGAAAAGCCAAATGTAGAAACAAGTTTAATTATTTTTGTTTTAAGCTTTTATGTATGACGATGTAAATAAAACGTGTAATGTTTTTTTACTGGTTCAGGTCAGTTAGGATTTCTAATATGATTTCTTTTTTTTAAATACCAAATTAATGAGGTTTTTTATTCAGCTTTTTTTTACACACTTTATTTAACATTTGGTATAACAACTTTTTGAACTCTTTGACTTCGGTAAGACATTTTGGGTATATCCTTCCTCCACACACACACACACACACACACACCTACACACACGCACGCACACACACACACACGCAGACGCACATACACGTTGGCTCTGTTGCTTGCTTTTCTATTGGTCATAAAAGAACTCTTCATGAGCACGAAATGCAATTTTTGACTGTGCTGCAACAAAATATCTAAGCATGACACCATTTCTAAATGAATATTTATCATAGTCACCAATAATATTAAATCTCAGAGTAATTTATTTGATCAGATTGCGTAATTGTGCACACTCTTAAACAGAGGGCTCAAAGTAAAGCCACATCTGTTGGATTTAAATGTCTATATTTTGTTATAACGTATTATAACAAAGGTATTATAAAGTATTGTAAATGCTCTCTGAACTACACACATAAGGCTACTTGGTGCTTCATTCCTTTCTTTATTCCTTTTAAACTAAACGTAAAGGGACAAGAGATTCCTCTAAAATCCTCTGGAATATTTATGCACTAAATAGAAAACTGGAATAATGTAACATGTAAACACTACTGGAGAATAAGTGGCATAAAAGTGAAGTGATATGAAAAGTTCAAAGATTACAGAAGTTTAAATAAACCCTGTTTTATATAGGCTTTTTGTTTACACTGCCTTAGTTTATGTTGGTTAATCTGATCTAAAGGTTTTAATGTGTTTTTCAGTACATGCTTCACACAGGAAGCATATCAGTGGTGCAAGCCTCCAATCTCCATGTCCCATGTACATGACAATTTGTTTCTACATAAATCACAAAGTAGTTTATTCAAACAATTATAAATCACAAAGTGATTTATGTAGTTTGTTCAAACAACATAATTGTTTGAATAAACTTAGGTTACATTTCTGGGTATGGTGTAGTTTAAATACAGCAGATGTCTGCTGGTCTTGGTTTCACCCTTAGAGGTAAGTCAGTCTGGATATATACTAAATAAGGATGCCAACAGAGAAATTTCCTGTCTCTCAAAATCCCAAACTTTTTTTCTAAAAAAAAAAGTTTTATGTTAACCTCAGAAGCTAAACCACAGGAGCAAAGTAAAGGTACAAGCTTTTTCAGCAGCTACAAGGCATCTTGCAGCTGCAGCAATAAAGAGCACCGCCTTTACGGTTCTGACACATTTGATCATCTGACCGTGTTAAGAGGTTTAAAACTTTAATGGTGAGTCTGGTGTAAAAAGGCAGATATGAAAAAAAAAACCCAAAAAAAAAACCTGTTAGCAGCTCAGAGATCCTCAAGGCCCAAGTAACCACATAAAAGTGTTTTAACAAAGGAAGATCAAAACATTTCTGCTCTGCAGGCCCAATTTCTCTATTCTCCTTGCATTGCAATTCACCATAAACATAAAAAAACATATACCAATGTAAAATGTATATCCTATTGTTAAAAAAAATGCAAATAAGTCATGTTTTGTACTAAGCAATGATTCCACATGGAGACTTATTGTGTGACATTGTCATATAACCAAAAATGGTTTCTTTTGTACGGTGCTCCTTCTCACCAGGCTGCTGGCTGTTCTTCATTATTCATGATGAGACACACAAAAAAGCGGAGCACTTACTGCCTCACCAGCCTCCGCTTGAACACATGACAGACTCACAGAGTGTGCAGAGTGTGAACACACAGGGAGAAATCGAGGCATTTTAAGGGTAGGATTTCACATTGTGAAAACCAATATCACCAACGGTGCCTTTATTCTTATCAATAAAGATATTAATCAAGTAGGAAAACACATATCCTAAATAAGAATGCTTAGACAAAAACCTTTCCTTGTTTTTTTTTTTATTATTATTATTTTCTGCATTTTGTCATGGCGGAGAGCAAGTGTTACTGTCTCCGTAAATCTTCCTTATTTCATTGACATGTTTTCTCTAAGCAGGATGAATAAGCAGCGTTTCTGAAAGAGACTTGCATTGATTCAAGGTGCTGATGCTGCTCTCCTTTGTGATGCGAGTCCAGATCGATACCGGCTCCACCGGGAGTTTGTACCGTAGCTTCACATCGCAGTCATAGAGGTGAGACACGAGTGTGTCTCTGCATGCAAAGGATGAAAAATAGGGACACGCACACGCACACACACTTTGGAGCTGATCTATAAAGTATACACAGTCCTGTTCAAATTCCATACTGTAAAAACTGAGTGTAATACATAATTTTCATGATTCATGTGATATTATTTGCATTTCAAATGAGAAGCAAACAGGCATTTTGGGGAAAATTAACAGTAGCGATATTTCTTTTTGGTTTGTCAACATCTTGACACTTTATGCCGTCATTTGGACAAGGACACCCTGTGACAGCATGTCCATCACAGGGCGCCAAAATGTGAACATATCACATGAAAGTGAACTCCATCGTAACATCGTAGAAGCTGCTAAACGACGACCAACATACAGAGGTACAATAGAATAGAACAGAAATTCCTCTATTGCCACACAATAGAGTAGATTCACACAAAGGTAGAATATAAAATATATAAAAACACAATAAAGAATAAAAATACAGTAGAGTTGGCGCAAATTTTCAACGTGAACACTGTGCAGTTATTCCAAATAGCTGCTCCGATCCAAAGGAATGTGACACTGGACAGGTCAAAATGTGTGTGTATTTGATTAATAAAAGATAGTCTATTAAAAAACGGTTCATTCTGAGAGCCGACTGCAAGATGCTAAAAGAAGTTACCAAAAAGCCTAAAGTGTCATCTCAGGACCTGCAGCAGGTTCTGGGATGAGTGTTGCATCTACGATCAAAAAGAGGAACCCTTTGGTCTCTAAGAAAACCTGAAGGCCAATTTGTAAATGTTAAAGCAGAAAAAGACTAGGAATCCTGACTTAATGTTCTTTACATAGATGACTCTAAAACTAAATAATTTGGACACCAGAACAGAGGATGTGTTTGGCATAAACCAAATGTATCACTGCAGGGTGATGCAGGAAAGGTTTCCATGATTTGGAAACCTCAGAACCTGCATCGGAGGCTGTATGTTGAAAATGTTGACCTGTCTGTAAAAAAAATTAATAAAACTGAAGCAGAACTGAAATCTGCAACATGACAATGACCTAAAACATACTATTAAAACCTCTGAGAACTGTATGAGAATTAAGAAATAGAAAGTTCTTGGAGCTTTTCCTCCAATCGCTAGTTGCCTTCTAGTTAATGTGATCCTTGCATTTTTTTTGTTTATTTCTTCTGACTGCTTCTTCTGAGCAATGAGGTAATTTTAATTCTTTGCCACAACTCAGCAAACTGTGGCTTTAGATAAAAGATGCTGATGAGAAACAACTGAGGGAAAATCTCACTGGCAACAACTGATATTTATTTCAGCACCATCAGACTCACTATTGTTGATAGCAAGAAGAAAACTGGAGGCTTTAATAGAATTGAAAAGTGCTCAAACAAAGCACGTGCAAAACTATGGCAAATGTAAATTTTTTAATTGAAAATAGATGAAGGCATAAACACCGGTCAGCATTTCCAGTGCAGTGATTTATGATGGCTTGCCAGCATCGTCAGGGTGGTGGAGCCTCAGCCTCCAGAGGCCTGTGGGAGCTACTTCATCAAGCCCTTTTGTCTCTCTGTCTTTCTGCAGTGTAATCCTATCTAACACTGAGCCAATCCCAGCTCTGTAGACTCAAGTGTCAATTAACTGAAGAGAGACAACACTCACACTCCTTCCTGAGTGTCATTAGGAAAAGCAAAAAAAAAAAAACTGTTTCTTTTTAAAATGAAAGAGGCAAACGACAAAACATGCATTACTGTTCAACCAGTGTTTTAATAGCACTTTATCTAAATGAGGAAATTGACTTACGAAAAGAAGGACTGTATAATTTAATAAGGATGAGGGGGAGGAACAGCTCTATTTCCTGATGTGTTGCGAAGACAAACCTACATGAACAGCTCCTAACAGAAGTCTTCATGTGGAAGCTCTGAAATGTGACATTTCATGTTTAACTAAACCTCATGACTTTGCTCTGTGTCCTGGTGCTTCAATTGTCTAAATCTGCAAAATGACATTTTTCTGTTAACCCCAAAAGTTGCAGATCACTGGAGTCCGTTTCTAATGCGCATTGCCTAATGCTACCTTGTGATACGTTATAAAAGTTTATGTTTTGTCCTGACTGCAGAAAGTATTAACATCAACGATGCTAATTAATGAAACATACATAATTTTAGGCAAAAATGACACCAGACTCAAGATTCAGATTGCAAGAAAGGATTGATTTACTCTAAGACGACGGTTGTCAGAGTTCGCCCCGCAATCAATGGGTTGCTGGTTCGATGCTCTGTTGTTGTGTCTTTCTGTCAGACTGTCCCAGGGCAGCTTTGGCTACAGTCCTGTAGCTTGCCATCATCAGCATGTGAATGGAAATGACTGATTTCATCGTAAAGCATCTTTGGGAACCCTTTGAGGGTTGAAAAGCGCTACATAAGCTTTTGTTTCATAAAGCTTTTTATACATCTTCAATGGAAATGTCAGTAAATGTGCAGGGCAGTATTGTTTATGATTTTCTTTCATTTCTTTTATCATTATGATTTTTTTTTATTTTCAATCTTTCTTTTTTTCTTTTTTTTACTATTTTTTAACAGATTATTTCAAACAGAAAAGGTCCATGGGTTTAGTTTATGTGAATTTAATTTTGGTTTAATGGTAAGCTACAGGGTTTCCTATTAATAGATGAAAAAGATGACCAAAAACACTTCTGAATGAATGTGTGCATACATTCTCAAGTGGCATGAGCATAAGTGAGGTTAGTGCATTCCTTGTATTCGATATTTGAAGTGAACTGGGCATTCCTGAGTCTAAGCTAGCAGACGACACAGTAAGAGAGAAGGAAAAGCAGAGAAATTACGCATGCAAGCTTTTCTGTTTTAAGACTCCCAAATGAACCTGCAGAGCGAGGACTTGAGGCTTCCCATTCATCATGTCTCACAAGCAACCGCATAAATCACCCTGTCTCCGTGTCTGTGGTGAAAATAAAGCGATATACATACAGCATAAAAATGAATTACAGCACCTTGGCAGTGTTGTGCTCTCATCTGTTCCGATTGGCTCTGCGAGGCACAGTCCTCCATCAGTCCCGAATTGCCAATTTGAAAGAGACAATTCCACCAGTGACAGCTGGGAATCATTTTTTATTGCCATTGTACCCTAAAGGACTCTAGAAGAATTAAAACACCTCAACAGTGTTGAACTGTAGGACTGACATTTCCTCTTGTTCTCTAAAGATGGAAATCAACTTGATTAATAGTTTAATGTGAAAATGCTGAAGAGGAGGTGTAGCTAAACTGGGACATTCCCTGGATTTTGCATAGTTTCCTGTAAACTCTGTCTGATTTAGCTTATCGAAAGAATTCGACATGTAAACAAAATGTGTACAGTGTCTAGGAAAGGGGCGCACTGATTGCAGTTCAGACCAGAGATCATCGATCTTTAAAAAGCCTGACCTTTTGATTCCGGTTTTGGCCGATACCGATTTTTTTTCACCGGAAATGTTGCTAAAATTGCAAGTAATTTACCAATTGGTAATAGTGGGGTGACCGTTTACTGTGAACGTCTAGACATGACCCTGTGGGCGGGTCTGTCAGTCAAACTTCGCTCTTAGAAAAGCAACAGAGGACAGTGGCTGATTTTTAGATCTTTGGTAAGATTGGTGGATAAGATCAGTCTCACATGTAAGTATTGGCCAACCACTGATCTCCTTGGCCGATTTATAGATGCATTCCTACCATCAAGACAGATGGTAATGACAGAATCACGCAGTGCAGACCTGTTTTTGCTTAGAGAAAGTTTTTTATATATATATTTCATTTTTTCTGAAACGTTCGTGTCAACAACCAGATTAATAAATCAAGGGGATTGTTGGATTGTTTGAGACGACTTGGTTCTGCTCTAATTTTTTTTGTGTGTGTGTTCCAGTCCAGAAACAGTCTTCAGAACGGGGATGTGGACGGGGCCAGGAGGCTGGGTCGACTGGCTCGCCTGCTGAGCATCGTCTCCATTTTCCTGGGGCTGCTCATCATCGTCGTCTACACCACAGTTCACTTTTCAGGTGCACAAGCATTTCAGAGTTTAACAACACTCCAAATCTAATCATTGATTGAGATGCACTTAAAACAATTTAAAGACAAGAATAGGTAACACTTTTTCTATCCAGATGAACCCGTCCAATTGCATCGAGCTTAGAAAATTTATTTTTAGTTCTCACGATGAGAAACTTCACGATATTTTGTCCATGGGAACAATGTGTGTTTTTAGCAATAACTCTGGAAAAACCAGAGATGAGATCTTGTCGTAACCCAACATCAATCAGTGAAAAGGTTAGAGAGATTCACATGAATCACATTGGAAAAAACATTTCACATGTAAAAATGTGAAATGTCAAATTTCCAAGTAAAATAATGTGAAATACCTGGGGAAATATTTTAAATTTCGGATGTCTAGTGTGTGTTTCACATGTTATTACACTGAAAATGTCTACATGTGAACTAAACTGGAAAATATTTAACATATAACCTTCCCACATGTGCTTCACATGTGTGATATAGATTCAATTTTGATAAACATCACATCTTTTCCCACGTGTGCCTGACATTTGCCTACAACTATGTAATGTCCACATGGGTGAATCATGTGTTCACATGTTAAAAGACAATGTGATTCCCACATGAGTACAACTGGAGGGTTTTACGTGAAACAGCACAATGTAATTTCCTTCCATGGAGAAATACAAGGTTTTCAAATTTGCTTTTCACGTTTCTAGAAAATAAAATTGCGAGAACTGAAACATATTATCTCCACTAATGAAAGATATTACTTGCTGAGTCGACTACACATTTAAAATGTTGTTGTTCTTCTGTAGAAAGTGACAAGGACAATAAAGATGTAATGTATATGTTTTAACATGTTGCTACACAAGATAATTCCCACGATAGCTCACAAATTATCACATGTGAAATGAAAAATAAAAGGTCGCTTAGAGCTTCAACAGAATACTGTAGATACATTATTTTGTGGTGGCATGTAATAAATACGCCATCTCCTGCTACCCTGTAGTACATATCCTAAATGAACTGACTTAACACTCCTGTCTCTTTCTCCTCTCTTCTTTTCTTTTCTTTTCCAGCTCTTAACTAACAACTGCGAGGAGCGAGAAGAAAGCAAAAAATGCAACGTCGAAGCCAAACCACAGATATGGAGTATGATTCCCTACTCTATGCCATGAAGTTACAGCATCAAGATTAACTTCAGTTAGCAAAAAATGTAGACAAGTCATGAATGACTGTCGTGCAACAAGTAAACCGTTCAAAGTATATATATATAGATATATATATCACTGAAAGATGCATGCATTAGATCCCAGTATCATTTGCCTGACAGAATATCCCGCTTTTGAATTGTTTGAGTTCGAAAAAGAGAGGAAGGAGTGAATGCAGATTTGTGTGATTATTAAAGGAGGATGATTTCTCCTGTTTGAACAGTGGACTTCTGAACATGAAGAGGATGATTTGTAAATGTAAAGCGGATGAATGATGGACTTCTCTCTGTCTGTGTGGAGGCTCCTTTAAAATACAGTCTTTGAACTTCGGACGGCTCATTTAATCTTCATATACCCTAAATGAACATCTTGCACTCAAAGTATACACAGGAAGAAAAAATGATGAATCTATGAATGACCAGATAGTTTTGATTTTATAAAACGTTTGTATCCCAAGTGTTGCTGGGTTTGTTGATGACATCAAGATGGCTGATTCGTCAGCAATTGGAAAAAAAAAAAAAGAAAAGAATCAATGTAAATTCAAGGGTTTGTGGAAGAAAACCTTTCTTTTGTCTTGAGTCATTTTGCTTTCCAACTTAAGAAAAACGAGACCAACTGCATGCCTGAATGTAGACATCCCAATACTCTGCCTTCTTTTAGACTGTTAATGTTTGTTTCCCAACCTTAAGGAATGGACAGGTTTGCACATTAAACCCTTTTTTGTGTGCATTTTGTCATTATGGACAGTTAAAAGCACGTCCTGCACCATATATGAATCAAGCCTTTATTACAAACACCGTTCTCCCCCAGTTTCATCTGACCTTTCATCTTTGCAGAGTCTTTTTTACATTTACAAACTTTTAACACGTTTTACATTGCTATACTTTGACTGTTAAAATCCATTCTTTTACTGGATGTTTTACCATTCTTCGTGTATGGCTATGTAATGTATTCATATGGAAAACTATATATGCAATACCTTTGCATGTAAAAGGCCAAGCAGCCTGACACACACTTATTTTTGTAAAAGAGCAAGTCTACGAGTTTGCCTAAGAATAAATAGCATTTAAAAGAGACTTGCTTAAAATCATGGCACGACACATTGTCTGGATTCGTCACTTTAAGAGAAAATTCATTGCTGTGTTTAGAGTCATGTAGATGTTGCATTGACATATATGAAAAGGCTTAATGCTCCAAAGCTCAGATAAAAATCAGTGAATCACAATACATTATTCAATAGAGTTGTTTTTCTGTAGCTATTAAAGTGTCTTTTTTTACCCCATTAAAACTAAAATGCATTTAACTGGATGACATTTGCTGAATTCTAATGGTCATTTAAGGGCTTTTTACAATTGAAACAATACAGCTAATACAATCCATAGTCCTCGAATGAACATCAGCAATGTAAGTTGTAGGCTGAGTGGTAGCTGTGCAGAAAAAAAATGTAACAACAATAATAATGATAATAATACTCCATCTGAACATCCAGAAGCAGCAAAAATCCAAAGACTCCCCATGTTTACTGACCACAGCTACAGATTCACTTGAACTTTCTTCTTCTGTGGTGCTGGTGTTTAGGAGCCAGCTGTTCACCTTTCACCTCTATTATTACTGTTTGTTTTTTTTTTTTATATCATACTGTATGTGACGGTTTTCATCTCTGTGGTGTACATTTTTGCATGTGAGAAATAAATGTTACCATGCATGGTCTGAGTTTTGTGTTTTGATGATAACTTCCAGATTTAAAGGATGCCTGGACTGCCTGTAAGTTTACATGTTAAATTGCTATATGCGTACAGCTCCCTATGCAGTTACTGGAACGCCTGGTGGAGATTAAAAAAAAATTTAAAAAGCTGTAAAATAAATATATTTCTCATTGCAGTACCATAATATGACACTAGATAGTTCAGAAATTCCCAACTTTAATTTGCAAACATTTAATTATTGAAAAATAATGTTTTTTACAACCTCACCACCAGTGGCTCACTTGCTGACCCCTGAACGTTTCCTTAATAATAAAGGATTGAGACAACACAACCAGAGCATTCATTTAAGTTTGTTCTATAATCAGATCATTAGAATGTGTAGGAACTCATATTTTAATAGGGCTTTATGTGACAGACCAACACAACAAAGTGCATAATTGTGAAGTGGAATAAAAATTAGCACATATTTTTAAATCTTTCCTAAACATGGACCTCAACAGTACATTTTTCTGCAGTTCCAGCTTTCAACCTTTTAGGGGTTTGTTTCTACCAGCTTTGGATATTCTTGCCCATTTGAACCTTCTGTGAACTTAGACTTTGGCATGGACTTTGACTAGACTATTTTAGGACCTCAACATGTTTTGATCTAAACTGTTTCATTGTATGTTAATTTCCTTGTCCTGTTGACAGGTGGGCCTCTCTGCTCCGTTCTCAGATTATCTTCAGCGCCTCTCAGATTTTTCTGTGCATTATGACTACAAACAATTTCCCACATTATTCTGCTATGTGCTCCAGGAGTGTCAGAAAATTGAAAAATATAGATGTGAATGTTTTAAATTGACCGAAAATTGAAATTCAAGTTTATCATTTCATATGATCAAAGCGTTATGAATATACAACAAAACCTTGAAGCCATAAAAACATTTTTTCACTACTTTTAATATTTTCATGGTTACTTTTCAGAGACTCAGAATGAAAAATGCAAGAGGGTTTTTTTATGCTAAATCCAATAAATTCCCATTGCAGACTAATTTGGCTGCAGTCCCATTCCTATGGATTGGTGTACAGAACAAAGCTGCTGCATTTATTGCAAGTAACCCTGAACACAAAGCAGTTTCTGATAAACAATATTTATCATGACTGTAAAAGATTCAGATGGAAAGAAGAAAGTGAAGTAGAGAAAAATATAATCCATGGATAGGAGTGGGCTGATTGTCCAGCTGTCCAGCTTATAAAAAGTCTGCATTGCTCCACAAAGACACTGACCAATAAATATCGTCTTGGACAAGTGACGAAAGCCATAAGATCAGAAATGCTTCAGGCAAATATCTTCCCCGGAGCTCTTGGAGCGGGACGCATGCAGGAGCCCGGATCATGTGGATGGGTTTGGGACGTTCAAATATTTAAGAGCTGCACCTCCGCCGTCATCTTACATCCATGTATAAATGTCAAAGCTGGCTTTAGTACACGGTTTGCCTCTTAAGAGCACCGTCCTGAATAACTGGCCGTCACGATGTGAATGGCATCTAAAGAACAAAACCCTTTCACAATACCTCAGCTAGTCTATGTTCAAAGAATCTCATGGAGGTGAATAGAAACTGTAATTTGTCAAATGAAGTGACTTGATTTTATTTGGATTTGTGTGAAATGGAACAATGAAGCAGCATAAGGAAACCACATTGATGTTTCTCGCACAGCTGCCATGTTTTTAGGCTCCTAAAATGGAATAAGAGGCCAATTAAATGTCAACTGAATGAGGCTGTGTCTGTCTGCAGTCTTTTTTAAAAGAAACCGGGTAATCTACAACACGAAGTTTGGATGTTTACGTCGTTTCTTCTACGTAAACCTCAAACTGATGCCACAAAAATAACTAGCTGGGTTGTTGCTTTATGCACACTTGTCTTTTTCATGCATCTGCTTAACTTTCCACGCTGGATCACCCAAACTTTATGGTATTTATTGGTGTTTATCTAATATAGCAACACAAATTCAAGCAAATTTGTGATTTGAAGTAACAACTTAAAAATAAACTTGTTCTACAGATCAAAATCTAACAAGTGTGGCATATGCCCTCTTTAATCTACATGTCTACATACAGAGCCATCTTTTGCTTAAAATTACAGCTGCAACTCTTGGTTCCAGCAATAAAGTTCACATTCATTCAAACTGAATGGAGAATGTCAGTGAGTTGCTTTTAATAAGGAGGGGAAAAAACAACATTACCAGAAAAAATGTGACTGGGTAGCGTGCCATGGTTTCTATAACCATGTACCAAAATAAACTGTACAGAAAATTATGCAGTAAATCAAATCAAATTCCCTTTTCAGCAACATCATCAATATTTGTTATATTATTAAACTAAAATCGGCCTAATGTTGCCAATCAGCATCATACCTAGATTCATATTTGAATGACCAATTTACTTAACTTAGCATCTGCTTGGCAGAAAAAATAAATACATTTCGTAAAGAACTACCAATACATTTAGGCAGGAAAGTGTTAAGAATCTGTGCTAGCTTAATAGGATTACATGTTTTTAAAGCTCAAGTAGAAAATTTTGTACATTTTTCTTCACAGTTCAAAGAATGCTGCTTTTTAATGACTGAAAATCTTTTTTTGTTGTATGACATTCTTAATTGTTTTTATACTTTCATCTTTGTGTGAATCAACAGGCTTTCATTGCCCGTCACTTTGCTGCCATTGCAGGCAAAGTGGCAGGCGTGTTAATAAAAGTATTGTATATGTTTGTACTTCCTGGTACTAAAACTTTATCAGAAACAGCTAATCTCAAAAGAACAAAATGAAAATTAACTCACTCCACATTTTTTTAAAACACATACTGATATGAATAATTTATTAATTCACATTTTACATCTTACAATGAATTATGACTCCCCCAAAATCATTAAAAATAACTGAAAAAAGAAAAACAAAATCCTTCGACCTCTTTATTAAAACAAGACAGATTTAGTCTCTGATCTTAGAAAAAAAGCAGTTTGTCCACAAACAAAAATTAACTGGTCTCACTTGTACGTTTGGTCTCCATTTCCTTGTGGGTATAAGAAGAAGAAGGAGAGAAGAAGCGACCACAAACTCTAAATCTGTCTCGTTGTTAAACGCTGGCTCAGTGGGAACTTATTGGCCAAATCTGGACCCGTCCTAGAACAGGACCAACTAAATGTCTCTATGGTCTGGAACCTCAGTCCTTCGATCACCGAACGCCGTCTCTGGGGAGGAGGTGATGGTTCTTATGCTACAAAGAGCAGAGGAGTCCTGCCTTGTTAGAAATTGTCTGACCAGGGGAGGTTAGTGGAAAGCGTAGAGCAGGAGGAGAATAGTGCAGACGCCGATCACAGTGCCGAGGATGAGGGAGTCCCTTCTCTTTCGCAGATTGATTCGCTGGATGAGACTGTTGATAGTTGGGAAACGATCTGAGAGTCAAAACGTCAAAGAAAATATCAAGTGAAAACCCACCGTACTACCAGTGCGTAATATCTCTCAATACATTTGATCAATTCTACTTTTCTGTTAAAACAAAAAACAGAAAAAAAACCAGGTGGTTAAATAGCAGCAGTGATTCTGTGTCCCTGCACACGCAGGCAGACCCGTGTGGAGTGTAAAGGATACTGGCCAGAGTGTTCACCCTGCTGTGTATGGATTTCAGCAGGCCCCTCTGTGAGGTCATGTTCTCCTTGGTCGCCATTGCAATGCTGAAGAAAGAGACAAGATAAATGAGCAAGAGGCAATACTGCAACATTTTCATAAAGTAGCATTTTACTGCAAACAACACAAAATTAAATTCCACTGTGAAACTTTTTCTTGAGAGAGATGTTAAGTTTTTTCTCATCCCTGATATAAGGGAATCTTTGACCTACCAACACAGATATTAGATGAGTCTGATGTTCTTTGAAGAAATAAAGAATCTAATATCAGCATAATAACAAATTTTTCCTGGCTTTGCTGCTGTGGACTTTCAGTTTACACTGGATTCACAGAGTAGAATACACAAAATACATCCAGGTCCAATGAAACGCAGCTGCAGTGACACTACTAGGTTGTTCAAGCTTTTTAAAGAGGAAAACACGCAAAGATTCCGAAAATATTTAGCTAAAGTATATGCTAGAGTACACCAAAATATTCAGATTTATAAAACAATTAACACCAAAAACAATTTTTTCCCATTCAACCATAATTGGTCAAAGTAATATTGAGGTATATTTAAATCATTTGGCCGATCAATTCTATTTAATGGTCATCAACAAAATGAGCGTATGTATAGATCAAAGATTGCGTGAGGGAACGCACATTCCCCCATCAAGTTTTATTTTTAAAAAACACCATCTTTGCATGGAAAGTGACGTGCAAACGTTTCAGGCATATCATAGAAAGGAGACGACAGATCTTTTAGTTTCCACCACACTGCTCAACGGTTAAGGCTGATCAAGCAGTAATTCTCTGATTTAGGTCCGATTTCTCAATGATTCTCCAACTTTGGAGTTCCACTGCTGTTTTGGGCCTCTCTTGCTCTCAAATCTGGACTTCAGCAAGTTTCAAAGGACGAAAGTGCAACTGAGCAATTGGCAGGAAAAGTTTCAGCCAGAGTCTTTGGCATCTGTTACACACACAAATCAATAGAAGACACAGAGCCAGTCTTTGAATCCTTAACTAAGGCATTAGAGTTTGGTGGACCAGCCTTGACAAATGTTACTTGCAGTTATATTTGTCAGTTGTTATTAATTACTTTGGACATGACTAATGTTTAACATAAATATTTCAGTATTTTCAGGATAAAAATCTACCTCCCCCAACGCAGGAAGAGGGATTCATAGAAGATAAGCCCATGACATCACTGCAGTTGTTTACCTGAAATATTTGTTGTTACCGAGTGAGGGGAAAAAAAACACTGTCAGCATAAATTTTCAGCGTGTAGAAGGAGATATGAGTAGGAGTACAGGTGGGCAAGGTCCTAGCCCCTCCTGTCACTGCAGACTGCTGAGGGTACGGTCCGCAGCGTTGGCCTGGAGGTGTGTTTTAGGGATCGTGTTCTCCTAAGTCAGGAGGAAATGCTTTGCTGACTCCAGCAGCCCTGATCTCTGTGTAAACCACCTCATGAGAATAGAGACTGAGGATGAGGAGACACTGTGAAGAGTGGAGATCTCTGCCTCAGCTTCACTTTAGGCTAAATCCATAGAAGAAGAAGAATTGTTGCTCAGCTAAAACCAAAATAAAAATAAAACTTTTCATTTTTTTTAACTATACTGTTCTCTAATGTATGCCGGGGTTATGTTAGTCCAGCCACTAAACAGGTGTTCATACCTAAAGATGAATCATCAAAATACCAGGGTACCAGGGTTTAATTTCTGCAGTGCTAATAATGATTTTGCTCCACTGATTATCAAGAAGGTTTTGAATAACTCTGGACAAGCCTTTTCTTAACTTAAAATACAAACACATTCTGTTTCAAAATTGATACGCCTTTCATTGTGTTATATTTTGATAGCTGCTGATCTCAATTCTTATCAGAATCAAATGAAAATCATTAAGTTGAATCTGTTAGGGATATGAAATAAATTGGGCTCAACTGTAAATCAGCAAACACAATTTGTCAATTCTACTGAATAAAACAAACAAAACTTACCAAATGTATCACTGGTAAGTATAGTGTGAGTCCATGGTTATTATACAGTTGGCTAATATTTATTGCAGTCCAAGCACTTTGCCTAGTATTAATATTTTGTTTAGTGATTTTCAATATATTTTGCAAGACAATAAAGTTAGATTGAGATGTTACTACTTAAGGTAGCCATGTCATATAGCCAAGGCTTTTTACAATCAGGATAACCCTAGAGGCAAAATATTATAACCATGCAACATTAGTCAAAGCTTATGGTAAAGGTAGAGGTTTTGCAAAATACGAGTTCACACATAAGACAGATGCTAAGGCTTACCTTATTGTGTCATCCATCAGCCGGTCTGAGCTGTAGTTTGGAGGCAGAGCAGAGAGAACGACATTGATTAGACATAATTTTTCTAAAGTAAAAATTGAAAATTGGCTATACACGCCAGAACAGAAACTTTGTAAGTTGAAGTAGCTTTGTGTCTGTGGTCAGAAACTTTGAAGACAAAGTCATTATTACTGGATTTTTACCAGGTTGTGATGTAAACACAGCTGTTATTGGGCATAATTTCAGTGTCTCACTGCTTCCATATGTAATACACATCTGAGCGAACATGAAGAGAAAATGAAAGCAGTTGGCAAATGAGATGACCCAAGATTGATTATGTTTTCCCAGTGGATATGAAATAGATGAAAATACTTATATTTTGTCTCCTTAACGATCTCTTTTGCCATTGTGCTCATTCAAATCAGATTTTCTGTGGTTTTATCTTTAAGTGGGCTCCATCCATTTTTACCTCACTAGTTGTGTTTTGCTGCAGTCATTAAACTGCTCATTAGCTTCAAGCTAATTGCCTTTCCCAGCATGATGAATGAACCCACAACAACCACATGCTTTCCTGTCTTTTTCTGAACACCAGCAACAAACTCATGGAAAGATGTTTTTAAAATCTTTTTAAGAAGCATTATGGTCAGAGATTTTTTTGTTTTAAGTTCTGAAAACCAACATGGTTCACTGATTGTGAGAAAGAAAAAATGTCACTGCTTGGGACAGGAACAAGAAATGCTAATGTGGCACATTTGTCATCAACGCTATGTTGAGCGGGCGGGTCTAAGCCCGCCTGTGATTGTACACACACAGGCCCAAAACCCTCCAACAGGACGGAAGAAACAATGGAAACAGGATTTTGCATTTGGGTGACCAGAACATCTCGAGCTCACTTGAACCAATTAGAAAATAACTTTCAGCTAATAACAAACCAATTATTACTCAGCTGATCATAATGGACAGTTTGCTTTCAGTGCATTAACAAAGGCTGCCATTTTTATAGTGTTTACATCCTTTTTCAAAACTGAAATGTGTTGGCTTTTTGCCAATACGGTGGAGCACCAACTCCACCAAACGTTGTGCAAAGTCTGTTTGGAAGTGAAGTCAGAGTGTTGGGATTGTGATGTGACGCGCATCACTGACGGGCTTTCTTTCATAATTATCATCATCATCAGCCATTTGGTACATCCATATTTACTGCGTTTGGCTTCTATAGGGCCCAGAATTATGATAAATGCCTCAAGTCCATGACATAAAAGTCGGATAAAATGAGACATGATCGGTCAGACTGGACAGAAGCAGAGAAGATGCAACAGGATCGAGAAAAACCCAGATAGAAAAGATTTTTACACCTTCACTGTTTAGTCTCTGACAGTCATGGTAAAAAAAAAAAAAATATATATATATATATATATATAAATTTTAAGTGTTTATACGTCACACACGATATTTTACCATATGACCCGGTTGAGTGTTTACAGCCCAAAACAAAACAAGTGTAAATTTTCACACTTCTCCTTTTCATCCTTCCCATACAAGATGGGTGGTGGCTTGAATGTATGATTTCACGATCAATATCTTGACGTGTCTGATGGGTTAACAAGAAAGACTGAGTGCCTTCCTTGTGAAAAGGGAGTGTGTTTAGCACAAAATAGGCTTAATGTTATAATGTCCTCCATGTTTTTTCAGACTGCTAATTATACCACAATGTTCACTTTTAGATGTCAATTTAAATTATACTGAAAATTCTGCCAATTATTTTAACCATAATATAAAACAACCCTATCAAATTAAGTCCAAAATAAGTACACCCAGCATAGATGTCTTAATGTATGCAGGTTCATAATGATACATTCAAATATTCTTTCCCATTTAATTTTTTTGCTATTTAGTTCAATTATTTTTCTTTTTACTAAATGTTTTGTTTTTAAATTACTACATAAGACCAAAAAAGGAGCTTACCAAGTACTGTACAGTGTGCCGTACATGGCATTGTTTACACTTTGTAAACTCTGTGTAATCAATTCCTAAACATGCATCACTTTCAACATGGATTTACTGGAATAAATAAATCAAAATTTAATGACATTATATTTAGCGGAGATGTACTACTACTTTCAAATTATTTTCTTCTTATTTTAAGTCTACATATTACCATCTTCTTGGGCATCATAGTCTAAAAAACAGAAACTAGTAGTTAAGATTAATAATTGTGTTTAATGCAGATTTACTACCATCCTGTGGATGTTAACACAAAGTTGAGTAAACCTTTTACTCAGTATTGCTCATCACTCTCTCACATCAAGCTAACTAATCTTCTCAAGTGCAGATAATGTAATATTTGTGCTTCCTAATATTTCAGATGTACTTATAGGTGTTTAAGGGTGTAAATATTTGGAGGAGTGTGTTTATTTAAATCAAGTAAACTCTTTCTCAAATCATGTTTGCACCAAAACCAAGTCTGTCTAACTTTGATGGGATGTTTCTTAAGTTTTAGGTTTTAAGACCTGGAAACAAAAACTTTGAAAAATAAAAAACAGACTTTAACTTCATCATTTTGTATGAGCTCCAATTGACCAGAAGTCAGATCAGTGAGTAAAACCATCAGTGGTTTATTTGCTTTCTGTTTGAACTTGTGTGCACAGCAAGGTGTGCCCTGCTGATATTTCATTTTCCTTTCCACACAGGGCGCATCTCACACCTCTCCAACGCAGAGACAGAGATTTCACAAAGGCACACGCTGTTGACAGTTCTCTATGCTCTGCCAAATAACAGCAAGAAAACACTTGATTTCACCTTCTGCATCATAAGAAACAAAGCTGAACAGTTTCAGGATGCAACATGAATGAAAAACTGCAATCATCAATGATAGGTTTTGTCATAAAAGCCATGGGTTCCTTCTGTATAATTACATTGCAAACGTTGCAATAATAAACATGAAACAATATGAAGCATTTATTTTAAATGAATGTGGATCTATTTTTAGGCAACACTTCAAACAGAGATATAAAGAAATTATCCAAAATTTCATCACAATAACTAAGGTCCTTCATAAGTCTGGTTCATTGTTGGAAACCATTTTCACATGCCCAGAGTTTCCACGCCATCTGGTCATTCAAATATAAACAACACGGGAATGTCCAGCCAGTGCTGTTCAGGAAGGAGACGGGCTCTGTGTCCCAGTCATGAATGTTCTTTCAACAGACGTCTTTATTTTCAGACACAGCACTGCAAATCATTTAAATTTGAGCTGCATCGAGTAATCAGCCAGGTAAACTTACTTTCTAAGATGCTCATGCTCCTTTAGAAACAGCTCTGTTCTTCTGTTGTTGACTCCTGAGCCACTCTTATACGTTCTGAAATGACAAAAGGCAAAAATGAACACATCTAATTAATCCATGTTTTTGAATGTGGTGTGTCACAATATTTATCTATTCAACATTTGTGCAAGTATTTTGTAAGATATTGAAAACCCAGGATTTAACAAATATTAACAAACCACCGTTATTTTAAAAGGAAAATCACCAACATTTTTGGGTGGGAAAAATCACCCAAATTTACCAGTGAAGCTTTTTCTAATTGTTCCGATTTTTTTGTGGTGAACAGACTGAATACATCAGAAATTAATCTTATTCATGGGCACGAGACACTGACATCACTAGAGAACAGAAGGGTTTCAATACTGAGCATCTGAAAGTTTAGATACAGGGAAAAATGTAACTGGCAAATGAAATTAGTCAAAATGGAATAAAAACTTGAAAGTTGTCAAATTAATGAAGAAGCCGAAACAAAGAAGCTGCTCCTGACTCTTTTATTACGAGACCAAACTCTATGCATAAGCTCATCTCACTCATTCACTTCTGCTTGATGCAGCTCCTGCCAACAGCTGAAAACCCCACACTCTCCTGGGTTTCTGTCCATTTAACACAGCCCCACCTTCCTGTTGGGCGAGAACCAGATAAAGAGCACAGAGGGATGGAGGGAGAACTGTGCGCACATATATAACATTAACATCCTACCCCACCCATCTTACAGGAAGCAGACCGAGAATAAATGAGTTTCCTCCATCTCCAGCACAGTGTTGAAAGCCAGCAGCCAAGAACAGATATGTAGCGTATGGAGTGCTGCCTCGGGTTCCAGCTGGCTCCCCCGTCAGCAGGGCTGATGTATTCGTAGGGTTGGAACTGCCAGTACTGACAGGCCGCTGCATCACTCCAGCAAGGCTTTTTAAAAGGGCACCAATGTAAATCACAGACGAGCTGTCATTTTCAGTGCTGACATTTAGAATGAAAGGAGCAGCAGAGGAAACGCTGCTGCTCCACAGTGGCTGCAGCTATTATGAATGGCACAATGGGAGTATGGGCCTGTATGTCTATATCGGAGGAAATGCTATGCGTTAAACACGAAAGGAATATGTTCATAGTTGCTTGGGAGAACTGCACTATGCCTTATTTCCCTTTTAATCAGTATTCATGCTGGCATTTCTGCAGCAAAAACAATCCTCATTGTGGACAAACCTAAATCACCACCAAGCTCTTTACTGCCCCCTACATGATGCAAAGTTCAGGTGCAGCGGATTTTGCATTTTGTTTTACAGAAAGATCTAATCTCAGCATAGCTAACAAATGTAACCAGACCATGAAAAAGCATTAATATAATGCATAGAGAATAGCTTAATTAAACTTTTTATGCTGAGGCCCCCTTTAAAGAAATAAAACTGTCGGGTCCGTAAAGACTTAAAACGTTTATCAAATTTAATGTTAATTTAAGGAAAAACTAAATGTACATTTTTTGTTTAAATTTCCTCTGGTAGTTTTCTTTTCTCTCTAGTCAATAAAATAGCAAGACAGTTTTCTTATAACTGTGTTTTCTCCTAAATAAACAAGCAAGTAGTCCATTTTCTCATGAATATCTGATTAGCATCACAATGCCTCAGAAACAAGTAATAAAAAGGCTTAGCTAGTTTGATTGGAAGAACATCATTTGCTTCTTTCCTGGACCATTACAAAATCTGACCACACAACACTGCTGGAGAAAAATTCTGAGAAATGTAGCAAATTCAGCCTTTTTGGGTTTCAGTATTGAGAATGATCAACTAACTGTGTTTTTGGGACTAGTATGGGATGTACTTAAAAAGAAGGATTTGTATTATTTCAAAAATGTTATGGCATTAAGGCAATGCAAAGAAACTGATTTTTCAGCATATTCTCAGAAAAAGAGCTCTAGATGATTAAAAAGAAAATATAAACATGATGAGAACGATGACAGGTTGAAAAACACTGAAGTTCATGATGTTCCAGTAGCTTTTATTCAAAGGCAGCTAAAGAGAAATGGGTTTTTGTAGCATTTATAGGTTCATTTCAGGTCTGTTTGCCGTTTACTGCATGAGTCGTGTTTAAACAATCCTATACATCAGACCTCACAGAGAAGAAAGTTAAAGTCCAAACCAAGCTCTCATCTTCCTCTGAACAATTTGTGTATTGGTAAGAACAAGTTGCTTTCCGATTTTCCTAACATTAATCTCTACTGAATAAGAATGTTTGGTATTTGTATGTGTTTAAAGGAAATGAGGAAGCTGAATGCTGCTTCTCCACATTATATTCTGGTTCTGGAGATGCAGAGCAGACCCAGGACACCTGACAGGTCAGGAAGGTTGATGCTACAACAGGTTGCAAATTTATTGTGGAGTTAAGCTGTTCAGTGATTTATAAATTTACAGTGTGTTTCAAAGTCTATCTCTGAGCTACAGGGAGTCGTGTAAGGACTTCAGAACAGGGGTGATGTGCTCCTTCTTTCTGGTTTAAGACAGACCAGTGAAATTATTATTTATTATTGTAGTAATTGATACGACAAAGATAAACACATTAAACCAGCGGTTGGAAAATTGGTTGTCTGATAAAAACAGAATATAACATATTTATCTGAAAAACTAACACCCCAAATATTTTTAAAAAGAATATGCTTTAGCTGATATTTATGTTTAGCGTATATAAGCATTTTAAGAACAAACTACCTGAGCATTTAATTTAGGAACTCAATAACAATCTGTAGTCCTGCTGATATCTATTATTTGCTATTAGTGTCATGCAGAAAAGTTAATCTGGCTACAAAGGCAAACCCACCAGAAACTAAACATATGACACTTTAGATGGTAAAAAGAGAGGCGAGTCCCATTTGTTAAATGTGGAATAAAGTGACCTATTGGCTTACAGTGGATATGTGCCTGAATGAGGCTTCCGCAGATGTCTTCATCTTAGATGGAGCAGGATAATTAGGAATCCTGCAGTGCTCACTGTAAGCTTACTGCAGCATCTCACAAATCAATACACTATTACAAAAAAAGGCTGTAAGATTCATGGTCTGAAGGGGGTTCCGGCTCGTTTCAATACACTCACTCACAAATGAGTCGATCTGAAGAAAAGGTGCACCTTCTCAACGCAAAGCCAAGGAGGCTATGAATCTTCAAAGGCTTCAATACCAAACATTTTCCAAGAGCGAGTCAGGCGAGGAGTCTCGGCTCATCTTCCTGTCCGGTAAACAAACTCAACAACATCTGAGCTCTGTGAAAAAGAGCTTACTTGCTAACCCTCAGGACAAGAGGTGCAGATGGATCTGAATGATAATAATAAAATAGTTATTTGTAATTTATCTACTATCAAATGTAACTTGCTTTTTAAAATTGTAAAATGACTTGCAAGGGCCTGTGTATGCAATTCATCTTCCATTGAACCAGTCTATCACTGGGTAACATAGTCACACATGACTAACAACTTGGCACACAGTTACTCATACCTGAGGGGGATTTAGTGTCACCAATTAACCTGACGGTTATTTTTTTGGTCAATGTTATGTACTTCGGGCACATTATGATAATTTTTGTCTTTTTTCTCTTTGTTTTCTTATAGACTTTAGTTGAATGATCTTTTATTAATATATTTTGGAGTTTGGATACGTTCTTATTTTTGGTAATTTGATTACGTTAATTTGTTGTGTTGTTGGTCCGCCTATAAATAGGTTGGGTTTCAGCATGTGTGAGAGTCTCTGCCTTTCCACTCTTTTCCGCTTGCTCCACCAC
>CAEGAF010155776.1:0-10727 GCA_903067075.1 Micropoecilia bifurca
TGGGATCTGGTCTGGGATCTGATCTGGGATCTGATCTGGGATCTGGTCTGGGATCTGATCTGGGATCTGGTCTGGGATCTGGTTTGGAATCTGGTCTGGAATCTGGTCTGGGATCTGATTTGGGATCTGGGAGTTTTCCTTCCTTCTCTTCCTGAGTGTCAAACTGAAGTGGTTTCTGGATGAAGCTCCACCTTGAGCTCTTTGAACCTTCAGACCAGGAGTTGAATTTGAATATTATTTCATACAAACTGAATTAAAAACCATCCAACCATCATCAGCTGCCCATTCAGACAACAACTAACTAAAGATTTGTAAACAAACTTTACTCAGTTTTCAAATGTTTTCCCATCTGAAAAGTGTGGCCTGCATTAGTACAAAATGTGAAGAAGTGTTGATGCCAACATCCCAACATTTTGGACCTACTGGGCTTTTTTCTTATTGCATCACCTGTTATTATGTTAATTAGTCCAATAATCAAATAAATATGTTGTTTTTTTGACCCACAGCAGAAAAACCAATAAAAGCAAAACCTCCAATTTTAATTACAAAAACTGATTTTAAATGTTCAGTAAACTAAATATTAGAACAAACATTTAAATAAAAATATGATCCAGATGAAAATATAAAAACCAAACTGTTGCATTTTTGCATCAACATGAAGAAAATAAAAGTTGTTTCAGTAAAACTAAATCAAACTTTACATTTATAAACAAAATACCGATTAGTGAAAATGATTAAAACTGAGACAGAATAATAACCGCAACAAATCATTTCCTGTTAGTGAAATGAAAAACTTTAACCAGCTGAACTAAACGTGAAACCAGAACCAGCAGTTTGAGAGAAAACAAAGATTTTAGGTGGAAAAAGTGATTTTTTTTCTCTTTTCTGGAGGAAAATCTGAAGTTTACAGAAAAATATTCAGATCAGTTTGGACCTGAAAACGTTTGGCTGCATGGAGCAAAAAATATTTTAATTAATACAAACATATCATCCAAACTCTGGTCTTCATGCTAAGCTAAGTTAAGTTAAGTTAAGCTAAGCTAAGCTAAGCTAAGCTAAGCTAAGCTAACCACAGTCTGGATGGGAATTTACAGATTATCATCTCATATTTGTGTATGAAAGACAAAATAATAAGAGGAAATTCATGATTATGCTTGTCATGCATATAAAGGGTTAAATGTCTAAACGCTAAGAACTGTTTATAATTTCATAAAAACTTCATGGAGAATTTCAGCCATTAATTAAAAAAAAGAAGAAAATTATCAGCATAAAGTTCCTGATCAAAACATTCAAATAAAGTTTAAATGTTTTGAAATTGAAACATTTTTTAAATTTCAAATTAAACATCAAAGTGTCAAAGAAACTTTCAACCTTCGAGCCCTTAATAAAAAACCAAACCTGTTCAGCTTCTACTGCAAAAACCTCAGGAAACCTGGAATAAAAACATCTGAGCAACAGATAAAAAGATTAAACCAATAATCATCATTTCAGCTGCAGATTATTTCACTAATGAGACATTTTTACATGTTATAAATTTAATAATCTGCCAGTGGAAACAACTTCAAATCAAATAATTATTTAATTAAAATAAGCTCCTACATTTTGCTGAAAAGTTACTTTGTTAGCTTCGTATTATTTTAAGTGTTATAAGATATTTTTTTATAAAAAAGTAAAAAAAAACACAAATAAAGTTTGTGTTTTTCATCTTGGACAATTTTATCTTGGCTCATAATCTGCACAGCAAAAACTGAAGTTTTGTTTTCATCCCAAAAAAGATCCAATAAATAAGTGAAACTTTATAACTTTATCTAATCCTGTCATTCTGCTCACAACCCAAAGAAAATAAAAGTCAAACGAAGCGAAGCTGAGATGATTCTCTGGACATTTAAACAGAAACAGTTCAGAATAAAATATCCTCAGATGAAACTTGAACAGTTCAGTTTGTTCATCCAAACGAGTCGCTTGAGTTCTGCACCGTCAGCGTTTTTACTCCTCACTTTGTCTGAGGAGGTTTGATCCGGTTGGATCCGGTTGGAACCAGTTTGATCCGGTTTGATCCGGTTGGATCCGGTTCCATCAGCTGGTTGCTCTGCTGCAGCCCCAGTTTGGCTTCATTTCAGCACCAGCGTCGCCTCGGATCCGTCCTTCTTCTTCAGGTACAGTCCAGCCGTCAGGTGATGCTCCCTCCGCAGGAAGGCGTAGAAATAATCCGACACCAGCAGGATCTGGACCGGGAGCAGAAACACATGGTCAGCAGAACCACTGATGCTGCTGTGGTAGCAGGTTGCTGCCGGGTTCCTGCCTCGCTGCTCTACCTGCGCCACGTTGAACAGCAGCGTTATGGCGTAGTAGAAGTTGGAGTTGGCGCTTCCAGCGTAGATCCAGAGATGCCAGAGAACCGGGAAGAGAGCAGAGCAGGCGAGCAGGACGCAGGAAACCAGGAAGATGTTCCTGAGGACTGGACAGGCAGGCGGGTCAGAACCACCAATAAACCATCAATAGATCAATAAACCATCAATAAACCAATAAACCATCAATAAACCATCAATAAACCACCAATAAACCATCAATAGATCAATAAACCATCAATAAACCAATAAACCATCAATAAACCAATAAACCACCAATAAACCATCAATAAATCAATAAACCACCAATAAATCAATTAACCATCAATAAACCATCAACAAACCAATAAACCATCAATAAATCAATAAACCACCAATAAACCATCAATAAATCAATAAACCATCAATAAACCATCAACAAACCAATAAACCATCAATAAATCAATAAACCACCAATAAACCACCAATAAATCAATAAACCACCAATAAACCATCAACAAACCAATAAACCATCAATAAACAATCAATAAATCAATAAACCACCAATAAATCAATAAACCAATAAACCATCAATAGATCAATAAACCAATAATAAACCAATAAACCATCAATAGATCAATAAACCAATAAACCATGAATAAACCAATAAACCATGAATAAACCAATAAACCATGAATAAACCAATAAACCATCAACAAACCAATAAACCATCAACAAACCAATAGACCATCAATAAATCAATAAACCATCAATAAATCAATAAACCACCAATAAACCACCAATAAATCAATAAACCACCAATAAACCATCAACAAACCAATAAACCATCAATAAACAATCAATAAATCAATAAACCACCAATAAATCAATAAACCATCAATAGATCAATAAACCAATAAACCATTAATAAACCAATAAACCATCAACAAACCAATAAACCATCAATAAACCAATAGACCATCAATAAATCAATAAACCATCAATAAATCAATAAACCACCAATAAACCATCAATAAACCAATAAACCACCAATAAATCAATAAACCAATAAACCATCAATAGATCAATAAACCAATAAACCATGAACAAACCAATAAACCATTAATAAACCAATAAACCATCAATAGATCAATAAACCAATAAACCATCAATAAACCAATAAACCATTAATAAACCAATAAACCATCAATAAACCAATAAACCATCAATAGATCAATAAACCAATAAACAATCAATAAACCAATAAACCATGAACAAACCAATAAACCATCAATAGATCAATAAACCAATAAACCATTAATAAACCAATAAACCATCAATAGGTCAATAAACCAATAAACCATAAATAAACCAATAAACCATCAATAAACCATCAGTAAACCAATAAACCATCAATAAACCATCAATAAACCACCAGTGTCTCCACACATGGAAGAATCTCCACTAATGTTAATAATTTCATTTATTGATTATTCTGACAATTAACTGATTAAATAAAACCAATGGATACATTTATTGATCCACTTCAGACTTTTTATTAGAAATGTTAGATATTTTTTGGTATTATTTTTGTTATTACTTTAGTTCATATTTTGTCTTTTATTAACAATAAACTGATGATTAAATTCATTTTTAATGAGTCCAAACGCCACAACAGATTAACTGTAGAGAATCTGAACATTAAACTTTTGGCTAAAATATATTTGAAGAAATAAGATTTTTGATCTTAAATATTNGTTGACCCCTTGACCCGTCGCTCCATTGACCCGTCGCCTCGTTTTTCCTCATTATTCCTCGTTTATCGGTTAATCCATGACTAAATTATTCCCTCCGTCGTTTTCACTCTTTTTCCTTCTCAGTTTTACTTTGGAACAAATGAAACTTCAGTGTTTTGTCATTTCTGGCCTGTTAAATAAAGCTTTGGATAAGCCCCGCCCACTAGGGCATCGAACCTGCGACCTCAGGTTTCCACGCTTCACACCTGGACGATTAGCTCTGACTTTATAATGTAATAATCTCTTTGGTTTATTTATTATTAACAGAATAA
Source organism: Micropoecilia bifurca (assembly GCA_903067075.1). Classification (NCBI taxonomy): domain Eukaryota; kingdom Metazoa; phylum Chordata; class Actinopteri; order Cyprinodontiformes; family Poeciliidae; genus Micropoecilia; species Micropoecilia bifurca. The sequence goes on from CAEGAF010155776.1 coordinate 4,396, forward strand.
AAACTGAAAGTGGAATTTAGTGTGAAATGTTGAGTTTGTGACGAACATCTACATCCTGAACGACATTTAAAGGGACGGCGCCGTTTTTCCTGGGTTGCCATGTTAGTTGTTATCAAAGTGTTAATTATATCAAATATTAAATAAACATGATTCCTTTAAATCCTCTGGATGTTTGTTGGTTCATTTTACTAATAAACTCAACAGCAAAAGTTTGAGCAGCTTAAAGATTTTAACTCTTATTTTGAAGGGAAACTTCCTCCCCTGGTCTTTAATGCGTTGAGCATCAGCTGGCCGACCTGCTGACCCCGTGACCCCAGGTGTGACTCACATCTGTGCAGGTGCGTCCAGACGGGCAGGAAGGCCAGGTAAAGCGCCGCGTCGCCCACCGTGGGATACGACTTGAAGATGGAGATGACCGCCAGCTGCAGGAACATCAGGAACACCGGCTGGTCCCTGGGGGCCGACGCACAGGGGTCAGAGGGCGCAGGGAAAGGTCAGAGGTTAGTGAGAGCAGGACTGACTTCAGCTTGATGCACAGAGGGACGGTGTAGAAGAAGACGTTGATCTGGAAGACGCAGAGGAAGAAGAGGCGGAAATGCTCAAACATCTCAGCGAAGAAATACCAGAAGAGGCCGATGTTGGGCGTCAGGTCAGGAACCGAGAGGCTGGAAGACAAACGGGAGACGAGCTGGACCAGAGGACAGCGTGTCCCACAGCGCCCTCTGCTGGACAGACCCAGAGCCGCGCTTCTGTCCTCCGCAGTCCGGATGAGCGTCAGGCCCAGTTCAGCCACCAGAGGGCGCTGCACTGCAGCCGATTCAAATAGAAACTCCACCAGTTACACAAAACACTTTGCATATGAGCCTCAGACCAGGAAACCTTCATGGTGACGGTAAATCATCTCTGAGGAAACGTCTTCCTGCTATGGAGCATCTGTGAGGTCAGACGCTGATGTTGGGTTCTGGCTACAGAACCTGCTCAATGTTTGGCTCAGTTCAAGTATGAAGAGTTCAAGCTAAAACCGCAGCATCATTTCTCCCTCCACCAAACGTGACACCTGACATTCTGCGGTTCTCCTCAGACCCGTTTATTGTATCGGTTCTGATGGTCCAGAAACCTCCAGCTTGTGTTTCTGACTCACATGAAGCCGTAGACGGAGGGCAGGAAGTCCCAGGATCCCAGCAGGAAGAAGGACAGGCAGACGAGGACGAACAAACTGCCCAGGTACATGAACAGGTACTGAGCCACGAACCACCAGAAGGCGCCGCGCCGCGGGTTCACCGGGACGTACTGGTGCTGAAGAGGGACAGGAAGTAGGCCTCAGAAACAGGAAGTAGGCTTCAAAAACAGGATGTAGGCTTCAGAAACAGGACAAAAGCATCAAAAACAGGAAGTAACCATCAAAAACAGGAAAAACGCATCAAAAACAGGAAGAACGCATCAAAAACAGGAAGTAGGCATCAAAAACAGGAAGTAGGCATCAAAAACAGGAAGAACGCATCAAAAACAGGACGAAAGCATCAAAAACAGGAAGTAACCATCAAAAACAGGAAGTAACCATCAAAAACAGGAAGAAAGCATAAAAAACAGGAAGAACACATCAAAAACAGGAAGTAGGCATCAAAAACAGGAAGAACGCATCAAAAACAAGAAGAACGCATAAAAAACAGGAAGTANAAAAACAGGAAGTATGAATAAAAATAGGAAGTATGCATCAAAAACAGGAAGTACGCATCAAAAACAGGAAGTACGCATCAAAAACAGGAAGTACTCATCAAAAACAGGAAGGACGTGTCAAAACCAGGAAGTAGGCATCAAAACAGGAAGTAGGCATCAAAAACAGGAAGTACGCATCAACACCGTTGACAGCAGCGAACCTGCATCAGGTACAGCATGGCGGCGGCGCACAGCGTCAGAGGGTAGATGGACTGGTAGGTGGCCAGGCAGAGGAAAATGGCGCTGAGCAGAACGTTTCCTGAAAAACAGATAAAATCAGAGAACAAACATTAATGAGAGGAAATCAACAGTAAAACTGGTCTGATAACCCAGGAAGAGAAATGCTGTGACAAAACAAGGTCTGCTAATGCTAACTGTGCAGTAACTGGATGAATGAATGAAAGGTTTTGTTCGTGGCCCATGTTGGAAAGCTTGTCTCTCAGCACAGATTCTGAGTGGTGGACCTTTGATGGTGGTCAGGACGAACAGCGACAGGACGGCGTTGTTCAGGCCGCAGGTCGACTTGGCAACGCAGGACAAGATGGTGAACGGGTTCAGCAGGTAACTGAAACGGATGAAACGGGGCATCGATTATCAGCTTAAACACTAAAACTTAAATCATGAACCAACAGCGAGTTAAATGATGAACAGGATTATTTCAGGTGAGTTTGATGAACGTTTTCGTCATGTTAACTCATGAGCTCCTTCCTGATGCCCTGAGAGCCGCGGCGCCCTCTACAGGCCCTCCAGGTACTCACAACATGGCCACTTTCAGGGGGATGTGGAGCATCTCAGTGGGGCTCCTGATGAGCTCCAGGCAGTCGGCAGGGTAACGATCCGCCTCCAGGGAAAACTTCTGCTTCCTGAACTGAAGAGCAGCAGAAACCAAACCACTCAGGGTTCAGATGTTAGACAAGCTGAGTCAGCATAAAACTCAGACTACATTCTACAACTAAACATTCACAAACTGTATTCCTCTCCTCAGACTGATTCTCACCACTTGCTTGTTAAAGTCCTTCACAGCCACATAAAGAGCCACGGCTGTGATCACATCCGCCAGCTGCCAGGGAGACACAGACAGTAAAACTACTAAAACTAGAGTTAAAACTACTAAAACTAAAGTTAAAACTACTAAAACTAGAGTTAAAACTACTAAAACTAGAGTTAAAACTACTAAAACTAAAGTTAAAACAACTCAAACTAGAGTTAAAACTACTAAAACTAGAGTTAAAACTACTAAAACTAAAGTTAAAACAACTCAAACTAGAGTTAAAACTACTAAAACTAGAGTTTCTCCATCTGCAGCCGTTTATTCCTCCTACCATGAAGGTGATTTCTGCATAATCCACCAGGAAGTGAAAGAGGTAAATGATGAGAGGCGTCTGCAGGACAGAAGGATCCAACGTGAGACGACAGGTGGAATAAATGTTTCATGATAAAATTAATGTCAGCCGGAAAATAAAACTAAGAAACTGATTTTCTCTGTAATCAGTTTGAATACTGAGGCAAAAACTACAAAATCAGACATTTTCACATTATTATCCAAATCTACTGTAGTTTAAAACGGTTTCTAACCAACATGGGCATCAAAAGCCAGATCTGATGTCTCACCTCATGGAAAACATCACCGGAGTACGGAGAGACTCCCAGATCCAGCAGAGCCAAACCTTCGATTACTGAGCAGAAACACAGACAAACAGGATCCGTTTCACCTCTGATCCAAAACCTTTAATACGTTTAAAATAAACCCAACTCACTGGATGAGCTGCACTCACACACAAAACAAATATTTCTGTAGTTTTAATTCAAAATGATCACATCAAACCTCACAAACACATTTAGTCACCAAATAAATGAAATGATATCAGATAAAATGATATTAGACAGGCTGAAGAAAATACTCTTTTAAAATCTGACAACTAAAACATTTCACTTTAGAAAATAAGTTATAATAATTAAGACTTGAGGCCAGAAACTGAACAGATCCATTAATAATTTGATGAGTCAACACATTTACAGAAACGGCTTTATTTTAAGTCTTTGTCTTGAAAATCAACATAAACTTAAAGCATCTGATTCAATTCACTCATAAAATGAGTAACAACCACATTTAACCCCCTTTGGGTCCATAAAGGCGTTTAGAACTGAATAAATGTGAAACGTAAATATGTGATGAGTTATAATGTAAATGTAAGAAGTTGCCAGGTTCGGTTCGGTCCGTCATTATTCTGGTTCTGCTGGTTGTTTAATCACTGAAACACAGAAACTCAGATATTTGTTCAAACTATAAAGTAACATTATCAAGAAGGATTTTATATTTTATACAGCATAAATAGTCCCTGCTAATAGATTGTTCCGTGTAAAACCTGGGTTTTAAAGACACATTTATCGGTTTGTGTTCAGGTTTGAGCAGATCAACCGGTTTGGCTTCCCGGCGCTGTAACCGGGAGAGGAGGCCGGATCCCGGGGCTCCGCGCCGCCCGGGGCTCCGCGCCGCTCCGGGCCGCTCCGGGCCGGCTTACAGGCCGGCTTACAGGCCGGCTTACCCCGCTTCCAGGCGGTGATCGGAGACACAACCTCCACCCGCTCCGCGATCAGCGCCGCCAGGCTGGATCTGCTGAGCGCCGCGCGGATCGTGACGGCTACGACCAGCAGCAGAGACAAGGGAGCCGCCATCTTTACCAGGAAGCGCCTTCCGCCCGACCTGCGAGGGCATGATGGGAAATGAAGTCCTGCTCAGGACTGCATGTCCCATCATGCCCCTCATGGTAGCGAAGGAGCAAACAGACCTTCACCTGAAATTTAACTTACATTAAAAACACATTCTAGAAAAAATTTGACAGTATTAATAACAATACTGACAGTATTCCATTCAAATTAGCATTTTAGTTTTGTATTTATTTCTGAAAGTAATTATTTCTTAAACAAATATAAATATAATTATTTATCTTGTAAATAAAAACGTTTTGTTTTACTGTAACCATACAAAAAACACCATATATAAAGTGATACATAAAAGCGGAACGATAATTCCTATACTCGTTCTGTTCCGGAAACTATATGTGTTGCATCAAAACAAAACGAACTTTTCCGTAAAGTTAGAAAAAATAAAGTAGCAACTATTTCCTCCAGAGATTTTTATTTTCTCTCTAGAGAAAATAAAAGTAACTACGATTGAAAACTGAATCTGCAATACAGCAATTTAAATAATGAATAATCATCCATTGAAACTTTAAGCAATAGCTAATAATACATTAACAATATGCTACTAATACTACTGCAACTAATTATTATTCTTATAATTATCACTACTTTGAAAATTAATGGTTTAATTTTAAGTATTATGATCACCTCTCTCTACACACACAGACATATAGATATAGATGTCTATATATTTATATATCTATATTTTTTATATTTTTTTTGTTGCACAAATTTCCCTCTTTGTCATCCCAGATTTAAGGTTTACAACCATTAACCTTTTTTGTCGGAATATGTTTTGGTTCAAGCCGTTCAGTAATTTTACGAAGTAATTTTATTGTATCGCTTCTGAAATTAGTTTGTAATAACTCGATTTGACCGCGTTCCTGTGCTTTTACTTTGAACTTCCCTGACAGGAAGTAGCTGTGGTTGCTATGAGACTTCGGTGAAGACTTCCGTTTTTGGTTTAGATGCGGTGCTGGTTTTGACAGCTGGGAGCAAAATGGCCGGTTTAGAGGCGCTGTTCGCCTGTGTCGCAGATAAAATCGAGTGTCCGCAGGACGCCGTGGTTTGCTTCGTTCACTGGGAGATGATCAAAAATGGCTACCGGTGCATCGGATCCGGAGACGAGGTGAAAGAACCGGAAATGGTTTTATTTGATGAACCGTTGAGCCGCAGAGCTTCGATTAGCGCCGAGCTGCCGATGTTTGGGCAGTTAAACTTGACTAAAGGTCTCCAAATTCATCAATAAAGACATAAAGTGATTAGTTTTTGTTGCCGAATTGAAAAGAAGTTGGGAAGCAGTAAAATGCTATAAGTGATGTATTATTTAAGACGAGACGGATTTGTGACATTCAGGGAGAAATTAAACATTATGTTATTTTAATGGAGTTACGCACAAGCTTAGCTAAAGTCTTCAGATGAACTTTTTAATGCGCGTTGTTAATAATTTCAATACCAAATGATAGACGCGTGTTAGCTTAGCATAAATCAGTCAGTTTTATTCAGACTTCCAGAAAAAAACGTCCAGTCATGTTTGGGAGGATAGAGACTAAAGGAGACTAATAGATACTAAAGGAGACTAAAGGAGACTAATAGATACTAAAGGAGACTAATAGAGACTAAAAGAGACTAATAGAGACTAAAGGAGACTAAAGGAGACTAATAGATACTAAAGGAGACTAATAGATACTAAAGGAGACTAAAGGAGACTAATAGATACTAATAGATACTAAAGGAGACTAATAGATACTAAAGAAGACTAATAGATACTAAAGGAGACTAAAGGAGACTAATAGAGACTAAAGGAGACTAATAGATACTAAAGGAGACTAATAGATACTAAAGGAGACTAATAGAGACTAAAAGAGACTAATAGATACTAAAGGAGACTAATAGATACTAAAGGAGACTAA